>CAEFZY010009964.1:0-46357 GCA_903066815.1 Brachyrhaphis roseni | reverse complement strand
CAAATAGCAGCTGCATCTAATTAACCGAGCTTAATGCTAAACGGCTAACGTTTAGCTCTCAACAATACAAGTAAACACACCAAACGACCATAATATTCAACGGGACAAAGTACAAATGCAGCTCTTATTTATAAAACCGAACTTAACCAACAACAGCATTACTTACATTCAATGGACGTACACAATAGAACGAAGTAATAAACGAAGTCTGCCTTGAGAGCCGCACCACTCAATACTCAGATCCATGAACGAGATGTAGCAAATATGAACGGGAAGCCACCCAGTGGCTGAAATAAATTACTACACTGAAAACACCTTAATAAAGTGGATCATATATAAGGCGCACCGGATTATAAGGCGCACGGTCGGCTTTTGAGAAAATTGAAGGCTTTTAGGTGCGCCTTATAGTGCGGAAAATACTTTGAAGAGGCAGACAGACTGTCAGACAGATACAGATGTGTTGAATATTGCACTAGGAGCTGCTCTGAACACTATCTGTATATGCCTGCAAGCCACAGGCTGAGAAGCAACCACCTGTTAAATGGAAATTGACAAAGTCATCACTCAATGCAAGCAATATATGTTGATCAGTATTCAAGATGTCCTGTGGTTGATTGGGAAGGACATATTATGTGTATCGCTTGATATAAAAATCTGAATTATCACTGGGGATTAAAGTGACAGTATAGTTTTCTCTGTAGCTTGGTGGCCCAGGTGACCAGTGGAGTTCTGTGCAAAAGACAAAGACCACATTTTATTTTTACCAGTTTTTCAGTTGTGGAATTAGTCCGATTTTCTTCTCATTTTTACACTTTAGAACTAATTACTAGATGTAAGTTTTTTAATCAATAATTAAAATGTTAAAATTTTGAAATGGTGTGTGAATTTGAACATTTTAATGAAATTACGCAAATACAAACTTACAAAAAGCATGTGAAGCCAGGGCAAATCAAAAACCATAATACACAGAGAAAAAACCATCAAGGTAAAACAGGGAAGTAACAGAAGGAACCAGAAAGGAGTAACTGAAAAAGAAGTGCTTGAGTACTGGGTGGTTGAATGCAGAAACAATGGACCTGGGCTAGTTAGCTAACTAATTGCGAGGAGAGAAGTCAGAAGGCAGACTGAGGAGACAAAGACAGAAAAAGAGAAAAAGAAAGATGGGGATAGAGAGAGGGAGAGAGAAGGCGTGGCACCGAGGACAATGAAAATTACGGATGGAACTAGGAAATAAACACTAAAGAATGAGTAGACATAAAGAACATGGTTAAACTAAAGCACAAAGAACAACTTGACATAAAAATAAACAAACCAGAATACTAATTATTAACTGAAATAAAGTAAAACAGAAACTAGGTTGATCTAATTAAGGAAACTAAGGAACACAGAATAAAACCAGAACAAATCAATCAAACATCAAAACAACTACTAACCCAGGATCCGAACAAAAACAGCTCTAAAAAAATCACAGTAGTCCAAAGAACCGACACACAAATAATTATGGGAACCCTCAAGACTATGTCTCAAAGTATTGTGAAACTCTAGTTTTCCGATACTTCAGGATCTCCCTTTCAGCCAGAAAACGACACACATTTTTCTATTAAAATTATCCATACATGCACACACTGCCTACACTTCTCATTAGCTTCCCCTCTCTTCTTGTCTGAGCGCGAAGGTCACAAGAACACTGTTATCATGCTCAATTTGGTTACGTCTTAATCCAATCAAGCAAAGCAGAGAGAGCCCCATTGATTCTTAAGATCCAGAATAATGTTTATTTGGCTTAGAAGCACATGGCTGATTCCTGGACAAGGTTAAGCCCACAGGGAAATATCACATGTGCCATCAGGGAACACATTTGATCTGTACTTATTTGTTTTCACCTGTTGAATTCACAGGCAATTTCTGGCCAGGTTTTGTGAAAACCATCAAGCACATTCAAGAAGAATCACCTCCTTAAAATGGAACACATGCAAAGAAAAAGTCTTTGGAATAAAACAGAGAAACATATGGGAATGGTAGGCACTCAAGGTATCAAGAATGAGAATGTGTCAGCAGCATGAGAAGAGCACTTAATCTAGTGGCAAACTCGAGAGCTTTGCAGCTTTCAGCCATTCAAACACATTATGAGAACGTGTACACAAACTGAAACATTGAACTAAATATAAAACTGTAGCACTTGCAGTTTGTGACAATGCTGGAGATGTGTTCTTCAGCCTTCATGCTTTAAGTGAGAATACATAGATTCACACATTCAGACGCAGATGCTTGCAACAGTATTTATCACACTTGAACTTTTGTCACTTCAAAACAAAACTTTCAATGTATTTTGGGGGATCTTCAGTGATAAACAGAATGAGGTGCAAAATGAGGGATGATTTTTAAATTACTTTTCAAAAATCTAACTGTTCTATGAATAATTGTTCTAACTCTATGAGACTGGATGGAAAGTCTCTGAAAACAGCAAAATTCCAGTTTTGCCACAGAATTTTTCTTCTTTTTTATTCTGGATTTGTTCTGACCAGGCCATCTATGCTTTGATCTAAAGTGATTAATTGCTGTTTTGAATGTATATTTATGGTTCTTGTCCTCTTGTAAAGAGAAGCTGCACTTGTCTCAACTCTTTTTTCAGGCCCGAACACTTTTTCTTAAAGAATTTAGCTTCAGTCATCTACAATACTGACAGCACCATCTTTCACCCTGGGGACAGTTTGTCCAGAGGGATTGACAGTTGTCACATATTTTTCATGTAGTATAAAAAGTCCAGTTTTGATCATGTCTATCTAGAGCACCTTCTTACAAATGTTTGCTACAAATCAGCCAGTGTATACAGCACTACATCTTGCTTTCTTCTAGTCATTCTTCCCTAAAGGCAAGATTGTTGGAGTTCATGACTAAGAGTTGCCATGTTAACTGCCTTTCACCTGAGTTGTGAATCTCTACAATTCAACCAGCGTTATGATGGCTCTCTTGGCTGCTTTTGAAATTTAATATGTTGATTGCTTGCTCTGCCATGCAAGGTGAATGACCACATCTCATTTTTGGAATACTTCATTTCTCAATGTCTTAATTAAGAGTGCTCAGCAATCTGCTGAAAACTTGAGAAACTGTTTTAATAACAAAACAACATATTGCTCTAAACTTCTCTACATCTGTCTCCCTGACTTGTTTGGTGCTGTTTGTTCACTAATGTCCTCTAGCAAACCTTCACAAAACAGTTACATTTGTACTGACATGGAAGTACACACATGTGGAACCTTATAAGCCATTGTTGGTTAATGCCACCAACCGCTTAATGGCATTAAAAGCGGTTGAATATAAACACACAGTCTTTAGATTTTATTTATGCCATATTACATTTCTCTTCCACTTCACAGTAGTGTACATCTTTGTGTTTCTCTATCTCATTAAATCCAAAGAAAACCCACATCAGTTTTTGGTTGTAAAGTGACAAAATGTGAAAAAAAAAAAAAAGTTCAAGAGGGACATAAATATAACCCTTTAAGAGTACACTTTGTACGGCTTTGCCATCCACCACATGCACTTTTTGTTATTCTCTGACTTCACTGAATCAAAAACCAGCAGGATGTAGTCTAGGAGGACGACTGAAGTAGTACTGCAGAAAAGTGTCGCCCTCGCTCTACTTCCCACTCTCTACTAGCTGCAAATGACAAGCCGGCTGATGACGGTGACAAGAGCTTTCGGGGGAATGGCAAGGCCCACTCACCTTCTGGTTCACCACACAGTGTGCACTGTGATTCTAAACAAGGACCAAAAAAAGAGACAACAGGAGATTAATAGAGGCGACATACGTAAATGACTGAGCATGTGTGTGGGGACAAACATGACTGTCTCCGCCCACTGTGTGAAAATATCAACTGTTATTCAGGATTCGGCCTCTCTCCTTCTGTTTCTCTCCCTCTCACACACTTTGTCAACAACCGAGATGGAGTGAACAAAAAAAAAAAAAAATAGGCAGCCACAAAACAGTATTTTTTCTGCCCTTGATGTCCTTGGAGTGTGGTACCCATGTGCAACATAATAGAAAACTAGCCACCATGCATAATATGACCATCAGCCACATGCGGTAGCGTGAAAAGATAAAATGATGCAGAGGCAGGCATCAAATAGAGGAAAAGAATGAGGGATCATATTGTATCAATTCATCACTGTCATGTCTCTCAGATGGAGGTGGTGAAACTGTGAAGACAAGTGAGAATCAAACAAAAATGTGTAAAAAATCATGTCTGTGACTATCCATCATTTTTTCTGTCTTTAATTTGAAGTCATATCTGGATTCCCATCTCGCACTCAGTTTAGAGCAAAAATCATATAGCTCACGTTCTCAATATTGTTATTGTTTTGAAAACAGAAAGGACCTCACACTGTGAGCTTGAGTATCTCCAAATTAGTAAATGGGGAAATAAAGTATCAGGGCTTCCTAGCATTAAAGGAAGCCTCCAAAAAATGTGCCATTATTGTTTAAACAAACACAATTATTAAAGGGGTTTAATGTCACGGCGTATTGGCATTGGTGCGTAATGAGCTGAACAGTGATGAAAGTGATTGTTATGTCCTCCAGACTTGTGTTCTGCAGATGCCCCTAATCTAAAAAAAAATTTTTTAAAAAATGGCTTTGTTGTGTCAGTGTTTCTGTCTTATTCTTGATGTGGCCAAAAAGAGAGGCCATGTTGCTTTTTAATGCCAAGGCTCTCCTTCATCTAATTACCGCTAATTAGGAGCTTAATAAGACCAGAAGCAAACTTGGCTTCACTTGTTTTGCTAAAAACACAGAGACAGTTTGCTGTTGTTGTTGTTTTCATCCTTGGGGACACAGACACAACAAAACATGGCTGCAAAATGTTCCAAGCTCTAAAGTACAGCAATGCCTCCCTGTTTTTCTCCGAGATGACCTCAGTCTGTGACGACAGCTTGCAGAGAGAAGTGGTTAAATGACAGTGCTTTCTTTAAAAAGCTGTTTTAAGGGTGTTTTTTGCCATCAGTGTGGGCTAGTTGTAAAGTGTCATAGCCTTGCAGCCATTAAACTGCCTGCTGGTGCTTTCCTCGGCAACATGGCATTTTTTGGCCTGGGCATTTCGATGCCTGTGTTTATACACTGTCTCAGAAAAACTTCTACATAAAGAAAATGCATTTCATTATATATAGACAAGTGTAGATAATGAAGTCAAGTTACATTATTTCTTGGACTGCCTAACGTCAAATACAGTTCCATAGTGTTCATTTGCATTAAATTCACACCAGATGTCAGTAGCAGCCCAAGAAACACATGCATACAAGAAACTTCAATTTAAAAAAGTCCATTAATTAAATTATGTGCAATAAAGTTAAATCACCCAGGGAATCATTTTTGAAAACATGAAGAAAAAGAAGAGAAGAGCAAGGAAACCAGCTGAAATCTGTAAAAAAAATTTAAAAACCTCATCCTATCCCCTCTCTGTGCAACATCAGCTGGCTTAATCCTAATTGATTTCCCATAAAAAGCTTTCTCATTAGCAAGGACCTGACCAGAAGGATCTCATGATGAGTAAAAGCAAAGAGCTCTTTCGAGAACATCAAAGACTTTGTGTCAACATTCTGATTGCATTGGTTAGGAGTGCCATAATCCAGAAGAGGAAAAGGTAACTTCATTATTTTACTATAAAACAGCCATAGTCAGGTGGTCCTCACATAGAGCCAAAATAATAATCAGAAATGTTATAAGGAACCAATCAAATGAAATGGAGAGTTTCAGAAGACCTGGGATGAGCAGAAACAGTTATTCCACACTTCAGTGTTCTCTACATATTATCACATTTCTACAGAACAAGCATCTTAAAACTCTTGCAAAGTTTGCTACAGAACATTTGGCAAGTGCTAATGAAATACTGGAAGAATAGTCTCCTCAGATGAGAACAATATTTAACTTTTTTGATGTTACTACAGGCTTCATGTTAGTGCAGTTTTTGGCACCAATTCCTTGCATTCCAGCTTGGAATTGTCTGCATGAAGTTTGCATGTCTGTGGGTTTTCTGGTTCTCCAGATTCTTCCCACACTACTGGCAGACTTCACATAAATGAGGGATAAAATTAGAATTGAATTGGAAGATTGTTCATAAGAATCTGAAGATGATTCAAAGGGAACTTTCAAACAAAATAAGAATCCCAAGTTTTTAGTTTGTTTCAGAAAAAAAAAAAATCTGCCAAGTTAAACACCTAACTTGAATCCAACTGAAAACTTATATGCGAGAAAGGTCCATTAATATTTGAAAGATTATCTCAAAATCACATCTAAGCAATTTCTATAATTAGTTTTGCTATACAGGTGACATTTTGACCATGTTATTACAAACAGGAAATACTTATTAGGTCCTTACTACATTTAAATAAATTAGTTTAATACTAATTTACTATATGGACTCTTGTTTATGTTGATTTATTTGTATACCTGGATTAGTTTGGTTGTTACTGACATCTGATGTAAAATTAATCTCAATAGCCCATTAGAAACAGTGTTAAAAGATTAAAATGTGGTTCTACTATAGACATAACCTTACAGCCAAGATTTTATTGCGCTTTTTAAAGCAGCTTAAAGGTTGCAGACTGTGGGGTTGACTTCTGTGAAGTGGCACAGGTGCAGCAGCAGACAGGAGAGGCCTAGAGAGAATTTACTGGTTTAATTAGCACTTTCACTTCCCACTCCCCACAGTGTAATTCCACAGAGTCAAAGCAATTGGCTCTGTTAGTTTGTCCTGTCTGTTGAAATTTAAAACGTTCTTGAATTTTCCTTTGTGGAGCACATATTGATTTTACTCAGGGTGTTTTTACAGTACGTGGGTGGATGTGCTTGGGCAATTTTCATTAACTTTACCAATTGAAAGTGTTAAATTGCTGCTGGCGTTTGGGAGGAAAATGAGTAGAACTTCTGAAAATTTTGCTCCATATGAGTTTGGTATCTTTAAAATGTCAATAAAGATAATAATCAGAATTTGTCCCAAAAAGCCCTTGTATGTATTTGTAAAAGCCTGTGCATAGGTCTGTATTAGTGTCGAACAATCACTAAAAGTAATATTTTTGTCAGAAGAAAACAATTTGCAATTTGCATCTGTCTGCACAATTCCATAGTGTTTCATTTCATGTCTATCTTATTCGTAGACCATTGTTGTTACGTCGTAACTCAAAACGTAAAATGTCAAATTTTGTGAATGAAGACTGGACGATCTGGAAGATGCTCTTCCAGGCGGCTACAATGTAAACCTTAACTATAAACGCCATACCGCTGTCTTGGCTCAAAAATGCGCTCAACCCGAATTTTCAAAAGAGCGACTATAACTCAGCCTTCAGTCCCTGACATCACCGCTGTACCACCGACAGAGAGAAAAGGGGATGTAAGCTCGGCGGCTGGACTGATACAGTATACAATCAGTCTACAGTTAACTCACACTTTGTGAATAATGTCAGAGTTGCTACCTGTAACTAGTCCTGCTTCTTCGCTGGGCTGGCAATTTTGGCGGGCCTGAATCGCTGCCAACAAAAAAGTCCGGTTCATCTCCAAGACGAGGAACAAAATATGCATCCAGTTTTTGACTTTTCCTTGCTCCATTTTTTCATCATTTTCACTTTGCCGCTCCATGGAGCTCCACTCATGTTAACTTAGTCCGTAAAAATGCTCTAGCTAGTTTGCCATCTGTTGCCAAGTGCCTGATGACCTTGGTGGACGGCTGGTGACAAGCTTTACCAAGAATACACTTGAAGACAATATGGACGATCCACTTGTAATTTTGTGTCTCAAAGTTAAATGTAAGCGTGAAAATAAAGCTGGTCATGTAGCACAACATTTTATTCAATATTTTACACCCACTATGTCACTAAAATCAGTCGGTCTGGTACATTTTTTAGCAACCATGAGTCAACAATGTCTGGGGCACCATACTATATAATTCTACATACACCATACTCACAGCTCTCATCAGTGATAAAGGCTCCCTCAAGTCATATTCTGCCTCCCATCCGGGCCCCCAGAACTCCCTGAAGATCCACCCCTGAGACCAATGATATACAAAACTAATCACAGCGGTAAGAACTTTATCAGCGGTAATGTAGTTCTTACACATTTTCTATCAGTCAGTTGTGGTCAGTGTGTTCTTTGGTGTTGTTTGCTGGGGTAACAGCATCACTGCGCAAGATGGTAACAGGGTGTCTCTGTAATGGATGAGAGAGATGACTGTGTTGGGGAGTTGGTGGAGAAGAGAATGAGGTGTCTGATGCAGGCCAAAGACAGACATTCTCTGCATGAGAGTTTGGCAGGTTTGAGAAGCAGTTGCGGTAATAGGTGCATCTTTTTGTGTTGTAGAACAGAGAGATACAGGAGATCCTTCATTGCGGGTACAATAATGCTGATGATACGTTTTAATTACATATCTAAGTAGTGTATTTTTGGTGTGCTTGTTTTGTGACTTCTAGGTACAATGTTGACTCATTAAAGTCTGTCTGTGTAAAAGCCAAATATTAATACCATTGGCCTCTTTGAAAGCAAGACTATGGCATAATAGTGACTGGATTTAAGTTTATACGACTTGAGGTTTTAGAAAAACGTTTCCAAGCAAGTGACTGAATTATACAGCAATCTCACTCCGTGTAAAGTTAGTATTCCGTTACATTAGTTACAGCTTCTATTTCAAGAAAGGGAGCCTGAAAAGTACCCCGCTATGCATTGTGAGTCAGTTCAAGCTGTATGGTAGTCTTACGAAGCATGCTGATTGAATGAAAACTTGATTCTGAATGGTGAGAATTCACATAGAGATGTTTGCAAAGGTCTGTCTGTGGTAACGTTTCAGTATCAGCCAGTCTCCAAATGCAACATACAGGCCAAACAAATCCTTAGCCTTGATCTGATAATGTATTCATCTATAATTAAAGCCCCAATTTCCATATCAGCACAGCTTGCTCACATCTTCCCCGGTGGCTGATCTTTTACCCTCACTCTCTGCCTTCCCTCACTCACTTCCAGTCATATGGTGAGATACAGGTGTTAATTAGCTGGTGATAAGACTGCTTGTGTTTCTCCAGTCACATTTTTTTTTTTTTTACAAGAATGCTGGTTTTCTAAAGAAAGAAACAAATTGTTACATAAGACATTACGAAACAAGGTAGAAAACTTGTGCAGCAAGATGCAGTAGCTGAGAGGGTGTAAAGAAAGTTAAACCATGTAATCAGCTAACTTGACATTGTCTGAAAAGCTTACAGGCCTCACTTGTTCATACTAGGTCTGGAAGAACAAAGATTCTGAGAATCAAGCTAAATAAAGGTTGGGTTTAAACTCTTAAGAGATGTTGAATGGATGCACAAATTACAGAAAGAATTTGCCCACTACTATACTGATTTATTTCAAAGTGAAGCAAGTACAGTTAAGAAGAAAATTATTAATTTTCCTGGAAATTTTAGGTATCAAGTAATCTTTAATTTTACTCAGATGTTTCTTCAAACTGGAAGTAATATTGAGATTTTGGAGTGGCTTAGCCAGAACTTCAACTAGAATTTGCTTGAATGT
The DNA here is from genome assembly GCA_903066815.1 of Brachyrhaphis roseni. Taxonomy (NCBI): domain Eukaryota; kingdom Metazoa; phylum Chordata; class Actinopteri; order Cyprinodontiformes; family Poeciliidae; genus Brachyrhaphis; species Brachyrhaphis roseni. The sequence continues at coordinate 36,810 of CAEFZY010009964.1, read as the reverse complement.
CTCTGGGGTATGATAGAGAGACATTCAGAAACTATATCTCAAGATACCACTATACTATACTATACCAAAACAGTATAGTATAGTAGTACAGTATAGTATACTACTAGACTATACTAACTGCACATTATGTATAGCATAAAGTGCAGTTGCACTAGTAGAAAGAATCATCAAGCACATAAAAAAAACTTGTTGGGACAAGTAATTTCAGCTGGGCCCATTGTTGAATGAAATTAAATTTGACCAAAATAAAATAAAGATAATAATTAAACCTTTCTGTTAGGATTTGGTTTTCTCTGTGTTGATTTGAGTTTTTCTGTGTGTTTATTTTGAGTTTCTGTGTCTTGAGTCTGTGTTGTCCTGTCTACCCCTTGGTTGTTCCCAGGTGTGTCTTGATCCCTGATTACCTCCTGTGTATTTAATATCACCTGTGTCGCTGTGTCCTCTTCGGGTCCTCGTGTCGTCTAGCGTCTGGTCTGCTGTTTGAGTCTGTCGTTTTTTACCAGTTGCTACCAGCGGTGAGCCTAACCTTTCCACTCAACCTGTGCTGCCTGGACTTTTGATATTTGTGCATTTCTTCATTAAATTATCTTTTCTCTCAACTACTGGATTCAATGCGTCTGCCTCACCACTTACAACCGCACCTCATGACACTTTCAAAATATTTATTAATTTAACATATTACGGGGCGTGCTGTGGTGGTGCAGGGGGTTAGCACGCCCCACGTTTGGAGGCCTTAGTCCTCGACTAAGGGTTTGACTCCCGGTCCCGACGACCTTTGCCGCATGTCTTCCCCCCTCGCCCTCCTTCCTGTCAGTCTACTGTCAAAAAATACGAGCCACTAGTGCCGCTAAAAACTCTTCGGAGGGAATTATTTTTTTTTTTAACATATTACCGAGCTTTGAACAAACCATCAACTGTGGTGGCGTTGATGGTTTATCCACAGGATTAAATGGGATATTCTCACAAATTCATATTAAAATAATGTTTCACTTTTTCTGTTATTTATGTGACTGGGCAATAATTCTGGTTTACCTTCGTCTTAAGCGGTACAATCCGTCTTCAGGTTTAGTCTTGTGGAAACTAGTAGTCCTCCCCCGCTGCTGATGTAGCAATTCTCAGAGGAGATAATGTGCTGAATGCAAGGCTGGAGGCTGGCAGTAAAAACCCTGCTCGACTCTTCAGAGGCTAATTAACCTGCACTGACACCAACGTTTATGCTATATGGTGCATATACGTTGTATGCTGTATATGGAGCAGCTTAATAACTGTTTATGTATACAACTCCTAATAACGGTTTATGGGTCAATATTCATGGATGTGTTGTCACTGGAGTGCTTTAAAAAATGTAAGGAAATTACAACTTAGGCGTGTTTTAGACTTCCTTGCAGATTCAGTACTTTTTTTATTCTATCATGTAAAAATTACAGTGTATTGTAGATTGTGTCCTAAACTTCAATAAAAGGGGAATTCCATGAAAATGGCAGTAATTCAAGCCCTTTCCAAACAGAAATATATATATATATATATTTTTAAATAAACCATAAAGACTTTACTTGTGACAAATGTCTTTTTCTCAAGTTATTGCACGTTGTCTGATTAGTACATTACATGCCAGTTAGGCCCAGTTTGGTCAGAGTAATTACCATAAAGGAAAAGATGAAAGAAGTCTTTAAGTAAAATTTGGTGTGGTGAAAGTAGAATAAATTTCATAGAATCATGCATGAAAACGGCACAAATAAAACTATATGAAAGAATGCTAGACAGCTTTAGTATAATTACCTCTTTAAAGCAAAAACTATTGCTACCTTGAATCAAATGACAAGTGTTTGAAATAAAGCCAAACATTTCCTTTTCTGAATAAATACATCAGAAAACTACAAGAAGCTTTTCTGTAATGGGTTTAAAAAAAAAAAAAAAAACGAACAAAAGCCTTTAGTTGGTTTCTATGACTGGGCGCAGACCAAAAATAAGTGGGTGGTTTGGTTTGACAAGAGCGAGGGATTCAAGCTCGACCTTCAGTTACAGACAAACAGCGTCATTCTCTTGCAAGTAAAGAGACATCGCACGTCAAGATGAATCCCCTCCTGTCTTTTCTGTCTGTGTGGATGCATAAGCGGCAATGGGGCCACTTATCTCAAAGGTGAGGAGCATCTTTCAACAATAAGATAGTAGTAACAGGTTGAAGATAGCAGCAAATTTATTTTCTTTGACTTTGCGAACAACAAGAATTACACAGACTTCACAAGTTGAAAAGATGGACTTGATTATGGATAGGATAAATAACTTGAAAGTCCTTCTAATGCTATCACTCTAAAAGACTAATGTAAATAAAAGGAGTAGCTGGCGTAATTAACAGGGCTTGTTTGAAATTATACAACTATATTGTGAAACCGCCCACAATGCAGCTGCACAAGTGAAAACTTAATTTCTGTGAGCATGAGTACATCCTGGCTTCTGTAATTCGGTGTACGGATGGACAAAGTGTCTTTACACTCTGCATGTTTGCACATGAAAAGAAACATTTCACTTAGCAGTTTGCTTCCCATGTCAGTCCTTGGGCCTCACACATTCTCCAACAGCCCCACTGTGAGAATAAGAAGCGGAAAAACAGACAGAAACCGTGTATGTTGGTGGGGGTTTTGGTTGGATTTGTTGGATAAAAGGAACTGAAGGTCAGTATAAAGGGATGGCGGTAAAGCATCCTGTCGTTTTTCTATTCACCTCAAGGCCCCTGGGTCAGATTTATAGGTGGTTTTTCTTGACTCCTGAGGGGCAAAGGAAGTGGAAAGTCAGAGGGAGATAAATATTTCACAAAGGAGGAGAAGATTGAAACACGAAGCCGAGACTGTATTTGAGATTTTTGATGCTTCTCGGCTATGCTGAAGTGTGGATGATGGAAAGAGGACAGAGGTATACAAGTATGAACTCACAAGAGAAGGACATAATGTAAAATAATGAAAGGCAAAAGAAAAGACAGGTATGCAAACAAAAGTGGACAGAAAAATGTTGTGCAGATTGGATATTGATGATCTTCATGTCACAGCACCCTTCTCACTTTCTGAAGCATCTATCAGGAGCACTCAGCCTCACAAATGATCACATTGTCACCAAATAATGGAGTCAGGATGGAAATACTGTCTCACTTCTTTTTCTATTTTTCTGGTACATTGTGTTAGCTTATTTTATCCTCAATCATCTGCAGTCAAATATTTATGTTTGTGCTCAAGTTAATTTGTGATTGTCTACACTGCATTTGTGAAGGATTCACAAATGCTTGACATGGACAAAAGTGGATCTAAGGTCAACGTGTCAGACCTTAGTGCTTCTTCTCCATTAGGAAAACAATGTGTTGTTTTTCACTCAGGATAGTGTCAAACATAGTCCTTTAAAAAAGATAAACAAAAACAATAGCCAACAGTTTGTCTCTAACTAAATAATACAAATGCGTCTTAAAAAAGGATAAAACCCTCAAAATGAATTTATCTCTATAGTTCATTTAAAAAACGGGGAACATTTTCAAGCACTTATCTTCATTTATTTTTATAATTATGGCTTACTAAGATAACGGCCACCAAATTTCTTTCTTTTCTTAATATTTTTTGAATGTCACATAAGATTATAAAAAAACATAGACTTCAGTAGGCTGTACTACTGAAGCTACAGTAGTACAGCCTACTGTACAGTACAGTAATATTTTGTAAATAATACTATGCATTCCAATGAGTATTCTATGAAAATAACAACATTTAAGCCAGGTATTAAAACATACATTTCATAAAGTCCATATTTCTGAATTGAAAATGTTTTATTGGTCTAATATTCTAATCTTAAATGCTTTGTTTTCATTAGCTGTAAGTGGAAAATTGTCATAACTGAAGAAATAAGGCCTTCAGAACATTAGTCAGTATGCAATTATTCTATATGTTGTTTTCACTTTGTGAGCTAAGTTACTAAAGTAAATAAACTTTTCAATAAAATTTAATTTATAAAAAATGACTGTCCATATTCAGCCATATCTCTGTCGAGGTCTAATGGTGGGATGGCTTTGATAGCGGCCTGCAGCTCATCTGCTTTATTGGGTCTGATGTTTCTCATCTTCCCGTCTACAACATGGAATAGATCTTCTGTGGGTTTAAGATCAGATGACTTTGCTGGGAAATCCAGCACAGTGAAACCATGATCATAAAAGCAGGTATTGGTACATCTGGCAGTGTGGGAAGGTGCCAAGTCCTTTTGCAAAATTAAATTAGCATCTCCATAAAACTTGTCAGCAGGGAAAAGGGGGAAGTGCTGCAAAGAAAAAAGTCCCGGTTACCACTGTGTTGACGTTGGATTTTGTTAGGCAGATGACATGGCTCTTTGGCTCATCACTGACTGTGGAAATATCACACTGGACCTCAGGCAACTCACATTTTGAGTCTCTTCATTCCTCCTCCAGACTTTGTGAATTTTATTTCCAAATGAAATGTGAAAGAGTTTGGTCCACTGAGCAACAATCCAGTTGTGTTTTGTTGAAGTTGTGGCTCATATCATGGTTACATCTGGTGGCTCATGCAGCACTGATTCCAGCTGCAGTCCACTCCTTGTGAGCCTTTCCCAAATTCTTGAACAGGCCTTGCTTTACAATCCTCCTGAGGCTGTGGTAAACCCTTTTGCTTGTGCACTTTTTTCCCTGCCACAGGTTTTTCTTTTACTCAAATTTCCATTAATACACAGCAATCTGCAAACAGCCAGCACTGACCTTTCGGGGCTTATCTTCTTTGTAAAGGGGGTCAATGACAACTGTGAACTCAGCTGCCTTCCTCACAAATGGCTAGCCATATGCAACATTTCAAAAATAATCTTTTACTGGTCTTACAAAAAATAAAATTTTTAACACCGATTGTATTTGGTGTGAACTATAACCAACAGAATGATTTTTCCAAGCGTTTTGGACAGTCTATTCAGAAAGGTTGAGTTTTAAGTGATTGACATAAATTAACTTTTATAAAATAAAATGTAAACTAACCAGGTGCAAATATTAAACAATTTCTGTTATATGAAATCACTTTTTGTCTACAAATCTTTGTTAGATGTTAGGACTTTATTGTAGTATTGCCTTTTGATTCTGGAGAAAACAAAAACATTTGCTTCTGTTTCTTTTTGGTGCATACAAACACGATAGATGTATTTCACATTGCACCTTTTTGTACATGTTTTTTTTTTTTTAAGTCCAAAACTAGCCAAATTCTAGCTTCAATGTGATTAGTTTAACTCAGAGGATATTTGGATACTAGTGAAAGATCAGGCAAATTAAAATGCTTTTGAACCCAGACAAACTCAAACCTCTAATTCAATGTTAGGTCACAGCAGCAATGTGACACCACACATGTACACGCACACTTAAATTTGGGCACTTTGTGTGCTTGCCTAGGAAGCAAAGGCATAGTGTTGCCGCACACATCAATCTTCTCACTTCCCCAAAGCATGACGTCACAGGCACCAAGCTTGGCTGGAGGCCCACTGTACTAAGAGGACCAACTCTCATTATCTCCAGAGCCGATTTATAGAGCAACTGTGCTCATATTTTACTCTAAGGGACATGAAGGGGGCAGAAGGAAAGAGCTGGGCAGTGAGGGGAATGGATGGAGAGATGGGGAGACGGGAGGCTTTCACTGATAAATCATGACGCCTGACTGTTCACTCTTTAAAGAAAACTTTTGACTATCAGCACTCTCAGCAGCATCAGATGTCAAACTGTGTGAATGTGTATTCATTTTTTGATAATATGCTGGCACTGCAAAGAGGCTTCTGAAAGCTTTATAATAGGGAAAAAAAACTTTTAAACCAATTTTTCTTTTTCACAACAAATGCCATTTTATGAATTAAGAATCATTCATGTTTTTTAATCAAACTAATCATCTCTTTAATGTTTTTTCAAAAGTCCCCAACATGTGTCAAAAATATTAAATAAAAGTGAAGAGTTTCAAACAAGTTCTTCCTGTGTGGGATGCAGATGCAACCAAAATTTTGGCACAGATTTCAAACACCGTCCTCTTCTTCCACGTCCTCCAAACTCCTGCTGTCTCTCTCATTTTGCTGCCATCATGTCATACCGTTGTTCCACGTGATTTACTTTTTGTGGTCTTGTGGGAGATTGGCACCAGCATCGCAGCAGAACATATTTGAGCAGCTACACACCTGCTGTCTCTGGCTCCGGCTGCTATGTCTGGGGAATATTTGTGCTGCAGATGTAGTGTGTAGATATTTCTGTGTGCATGTTTGCTTAACAACTACTGTCCAGGGTATCACATTATGCTCCATCTCCCGGAATGAACTTAATGGGCCGTGAGGAGAAAGCAGATGAAGCAAGCACAGAGGCTGCATGGGATGTGTCTAACACCTGGTCAGCCATGTCACTAGGTGGCCATGCTGGAGCTGTGCCTTGTCACTCTGTATCTTTGTTAACTGGTAAATTTATCTTGAGGAAAATAGCCAAAGCATCCTACAAGAAAGCCACAGGGGCAGAATGAGAGCCATACATGTTCTTATTGTGCATACTGACCACCGAATGACCATCCTACTTTATCCTACATTATATAGGATGAAGTATTTGTTGGCATATGGGGACCAACAAAGGCTAGTATTCTGCTTTCTTTAATTTGAAATTAGAGATACTTTATCAGTCTTTTCATCCATCAATGATGACGCAAATTATATCCTCCACTGTCTGTTTATCAAGTACTCCGTGTCTCCTTCTGGAGCCACAAAGGACTTCCTAGAAATGTTCGTTTATCTCTAAATTGCGCAGCCTAAAGACTCAAAACAAATTACATTTAAAGATATAAAACTGATTGAAATTGCCTAGAAGCTAAGAGGTATTTAGATTAATACAATTTCTCAAGCCCCTTTATAAGACTTTGTTGTGTGTTAGAAATATAAAAGGTTCTTATGACTTGTGTCCAGACTACAATAGAAGATGTTTCTGTTTTTTTTTTTTTTTTTGGTTTAACAATAACGGCCAATGCAAGCTTGTAAATTGTTGAAGTTGTTTATTTCAAACATTTAATAATAATAAAAAAATACTACAAATAAATAACATCAGGGTCTTTAAAGTAGGTATTGATCCTTCTGTGTAAGAAGGTACCATGTCAACCAACTTAGATTTCATCTCTCTCCACTATCCCTTAAGCCTTCTAAATGAAATATAAAGTTTACCCCAAAATTAAGACTGCATGCATCCCTGTTCCCCTAGAGAAGTGTGCTGCAGACCAGATAATGTTCCTGATCATCCTGATTTACACTATGTGCAGCTCTGCTCTGTGGAAACCCCAAGGAGATAGTGTGGGAAATACAAGAGCCGGCAAAAATAAGATGGATTCCAATTTTGATGGATGTCATTGTACCCACACTGCTGAGCAACGCGGTGTTTCGTGCAGCAGTGGGGACGCAGTATAAACAATCTCAATTGGTGCTTTACTACACATTTCGCTCTGTGGGGGAGTGGAGTGGCGATGTAAACAGGGTATATGGAGGACTAATTTGAAAAAAATACTGCAGTTCTATTTTTTACTTAGCCCAGGTAATACACGTCTGATTCTCTATGGCTCAGCAGGAGTAGCAAGACAAGAAATGGAACAGGTAAATCAAATACTTTTTGAATTTAGCCTAAACTCTGAAATGGGCTTTGTCCGGAACCGGCATCGCTATTGCTTGTGCATCCTCTTCCACCAGTTTTCTCTTCCACTCAACTTTTCACACATATGTCTGAATACATCGCTTTTAGGTTTAAGCCGTAATCATCAACATTAACAGACTTAGAACTCAGGCATCAAAAAAGTGTCAAAACATGTCTTTTGTGCAGCCAGTTACAACCTTTTAGAATCAAGAAAGCCAATAAGATTTTTCAGGGATGAAAAATCATGCTGGAACCAAGAAACATCTAAGAGTTTTCTTTTTGTGTAGTGTTATATAAAAAAAAGGGTGGGGCACCTATGAGCATCATTTCAGTAACAATTCAAAGAAATAGTTTTATCTGCAACAATAAACCTTTAGAAAGAGTCCGCAGTAGAACGTTAGATCAATACAATCTTGCTGATTGCTTTTGGCAGCGAGGAAGACTAAATAAGGAAGTACGTCTGTGAACCTCACACCCACAGATACAAATCACAATCCAAAGAAACTCTGTTAGCTTTGACTATATTGCACATATGAAGCTGTTTCCACGCATTGATGCTTGCTGAATAAATGTAAACACTACTCAGTTCGCTGGGCTTTCAGTACAGCGTGTTGTTGCCTCTGCTGACATTCTATCATTGCAATGGTTGTGTGCACTTTTCTCCCTTATGGCCCTCTCTGTCTACTAAGCATGAATCTGTGTTAGCAGCTTGATGGAAAGGCGATATGGAACTATGGCTTCTTGCAGCATAAATGCTTCTGTTTCTAAAGGGAAACCTCCCAGGGGCAAATGCTTGTGCTGCAAAAGCCAAAAGGTTACAAAGAGCTCAAAAAGGCCAGGTCCCAGTCATTTGGATCTGCTCTGAAAACATAGACACACTGAGTGGAATAACAAGCAACAGCAGTAGATATGGACCAGGGCCACAAGAACATCTCAAGGTGATAATTTCAAAACTTCCTTAATGCCAGAGCCTATCCAATGTGACCATTCATTATGGAGAAATTCTTCACAATGTTTTATCTGTCTCTGTAGCCTGGCAACAGTATAGTACATGTCTTTCTGTAGAGCCAAATGTTACAGAGAAAGCATATGTTACACCTTCCAGGAATGAGAAGAAAGGCAAACAGCATTGGAAACCTGAAACATGAGAAATGCCACCTAACAGACAAACCAGAGCTTAAAGGACTTAAAGTGAGACCGAAGAGATAAATAGGGAGAATCAAAACTAACATTCAGTGTTCCATAATTGCAAAGGACAAATATTGGGTACCTTTATGGACATTGATTATACACTTAGAAAGAAAACCAATGGGGCTACAAAGTGTCTACAAACAGGGAAGCCCAAGTCTCTTGTCCCGTTGCCATGGCAATGGGCAAGGAGGGAGAAAAAAAAGAAGGGGGTGAGGTGTTTACAGTTTTGCCTTCCTGTGTGCAATGTGTTTTCCCTTGCAAGCTCTTGCGTAGAGCAGATGCATAAGCATAAAGCTAATCCGCAGTCTCAAGCAAGGCAGATTTACTGTGGCTCACTTCCAGCCGAGAAAGGAAGACGGATGCAGAGGCAGAACGCTCTTTCCCTCCCTCTACTTGTCCCACTCCAGGGTCCGTTGATTATGCTTGGAGTCAGAGGTTGGACCTCAGGGAAAGGATTTTTCTTTGACAGTGAGATGAATATTGCATGATGCGAGGTCATCTCCTATGGATATGCTTATGAGTCCTGCCGTCGTAGCAAGACTGTATTTGCAAATCCAATAAATATTACATAAAGGGCCTCTTTTATGTCCTCTTTATAAGTGCACAGCTCTAACCATCTATCACAGCGTGTTATTTCATTCATACTCTGATGGTGGGAACGCTGGAAAGATAAAATCATTCAGTTATTCATGCCACCATTTATTCACCTTAATCTACTTGATTTGAACAAAATGTAGGCTTATTCTGAGGAAAGGTAGACGAGTGATGAATGTGGGAAGAGAGACTGCTGACAGTCTGCTTCATAACATTTCCCAAAGTTCCCCCTGCTATGTGGTTGAGCGCTGACTAAAAGGTGCTGTGAATAGATGGGTAGTGGTAGGCAAAGAGCCGAGTGTTAACAGATAAGACCCACTCACAATGTGCATATATACCAACACGGATAATACAGGACACACCTGTGTTAAATCAGACAAAAATATACAACATCAAACTGTGTTCCCATATTATATATAAGCATATATTTGAATGGATCCCTTAATAGAATGAGAGACTCTGAAAGAGCTTATGGGGTATATTAAACCTGGCCTTGTATTCAAAGTGTCTGGGTTAACAAGCTCTAACTAGCAGTGTGACAGCAACAGAGTCCATCAAAGCTGTCTTTAAGTAGCCATGACTAAGTGGTAGCTGGCTGTAGATAGGGCAAATTTGAAAAGGTGTTCTGCACAGCTCACATGACACTGAAAATTACTCACAAAAAGGAGGCAATTAAACACTCAGGCATAGTGCAAGTTACCAGTGAAATTTCAATAAATCAGAATGCCATAACATGGCCTAGCTTAACAAGTGCTAACTCGACAAGCATTCTGCAGTCATTGGTGAGTCACAAAACATGATTAGTAAAGAAGATTACTTCCCAAGGAGCTATGTTGAAGCATATTAACAGAAAGTTGATCGCAAGGAAAAAGTGTGATACACAAAGCAAAGCAAACCGACAAAAGAAAAATGGAAGCAAATATAACCTTGAGAGGATTTTGAGGCCATCTATTCGAAAATGTTGGAGCACTTTATGTTGGATCAGATTTATGGATATAAATTATATTTTGTTGGAGCACTTGGCATCTGCTCACACAGCAAAAGATCCCATTACCTGGATTAAACATCATGTTATCACTGGGCTTGATTGGCCAATAAGCTTATCTGAACTAAACCAAGTGGAGAATCTCTGAAATATTGTCAAGTGACAATGAGAGAGATCAGACCCAACTTGCTCCACTCTGGGATTCTTGGTCTCTTAATGATATTAACTTTAATCTGAAAAGCAGAATTCGGGCCTCAATCCAGTAGTTCACTTCTTTTACTTTTTAGCATCAGTATAAAGAGTCCAACATTGTCTCTGGTTCAGACGTTGCTTAACACAACAAGTTGCACAGTTTGAGCCCACATACAAGATTTGTCTGGTGTTGACTCCAGATGACGTCCACCTCTTGTAAATTTCAATCCAAACTTTCACAATACTCACAAGGCTGCAGTTAACCCCGCTGCTTGCACACCTTTTCCATCACACTCATTTCTTGCACTCAACTTCCCATTATTTTTGCTTGAATAAAGCACTCTGAGCAGATTGACCTTCTGTTGATTATCATCCTTGTGGATGGTTTCAACAACAGTATACTGAATAACAAGTTAACTGTCCCCCCAAAGACTGTGCATCATAATATGTCCCTGAAATAGCATTGATTACAAATATAAACAAACAGAAAAATCATATTTTTTACTTGGTCAGATGTCATCGTTTTCTTATATAAATATTTAAACACTTACAAAACCAGGTGTGTGTAATGATTTGAACTACTGACACATATTTACTTTTTAATGATATTCTAATTTATTGAGATGCTCATTTAAGTAAAAAAAAAAAAGGTTAACATGGCATTTATGATGTGATATTTAAGTGATGGAGAGAGTTGAGTCTCTCCAAACGTCTCTTCTTTGTATAATGAAATGAATCATGCTCATTCAAATACTAGGGCACATTCACCAGAGCAGTTAGCAGTTCATCTGATGCAGCAATTGGCCTGGTATGGCTGTTGTGGGTGGAAGCGCTGGCAGCTGTGACCACCTGAAGGTGTTTTCACACTACTCTGCTTTTATTTTTAAATGTCACTTCCATGTTTGCCTACAACCCAATAGTGAATGGCCATGAGGCAGATGGGGAAGGAAAGAGAGAACTGTAAACACAATGGTTTATATCTATAATTTGGGCAAAGTTTAACCTCACATTTTGCACTTGATCTTGTAGAAAGTGAGTAAAGAAGAAGCTGTGTTTAATATAATGAACACAGCCAAAGCACCAACTAAAAAAGATTCCATGTTCCTGCACATGTTAAGCATCTCAATAGCATGACACCACCATGGGGAATATTGGCTGTATTTATGCTAAAATGACATTTCACACAGATGGACTTACTACTTGGGGGACTTATGAAGGTAACTGGTTGGAATGGAATTTATTTAGTGCTATTAGAGTAAAAGGTTTTGAAAAAGAAACAGATTTCTTTGTGTTCAACTTCTTCGAATATGAAAACTACCTCTTAAAGATGGCAGCTGAAAAATATGCTAATCTGTAGAAACCTTGAATATCTTAGATTGACAAAACCAACTAAGGAAGGAAAAGGAAAAAAAATTCTTCCTACTTCTGCAAAGTTCACCAGTGAATAAATGGGAACTGATGACAAAAATGTGTTATTTTTAAATGATGTAAAATTGCATTTATTTGACAATAATGCTACTCATCACACTTGTCTATAACATTAAATCCCAATACACAACTCTGACAAATTCTGGACAAGTTCAAGGACAATGAATACTTTTACAAGGCACTGAAAAAATACTGAATTTAATATTTTAATCCAACTATTTTAAATTAAATAAAATGTTAAAAAAAGAAAAAAGTTTAACATTAACGTGTTCATTCATTATACTTAATTATTTATCAGCAGGAAAATTTAAATATGGTCAAATTTGCAAGTCAAATCTATTATATAACTTCTGCTTCATGAAAGCTGGTGATATGCACACACAAAATGCTTGGTCTCATTTTCTGCTATTTCATGTATAAAATCAAATGATGATGTTGAAAAGCAACTATTTAAGCATATTTCATCATTTGCCTCTACATGCAAAAGGAATTCAATTAAAAATAAGAGCTGTATGCATAGAGCTCCTGTGACATGATTAAAGACTTACAACTCCAGGTAGACAAACAGTTTTTTGTTTTTTTTTAAGTGCTTGCATCAACATTTCACAGATGGTTTCCTTTTGAGTCTACATTTAGCTGCTCACACATCAATTTCACAGCGAGAAAAAGATAAAAGAAAGAGTCACATCTCCATTAGTCTGTCTGTATGGCGACAGCAGCAAGAGATTTATGGCCCAGCAAGAATAAACAGCTGAAACTTATGGGATCCGTCTGTCTTTGTCAGATCAGCCTTGAATTTCCAAGGATAAAAGTCAAGTCACGACTTGCTGGTTGAGGGTCAAAAACATGCGATGATGCATGAGTCCATCATCCAGTTTCCAAAGCAACCCTGGGACAAATTATAGACTTTAGAAGAAATGGGTAGAGTTATGGGAGATAAAGAATATCACATGTTTTGGAGTTTAATTATGTGACAAAAACAAGAGTATTCCATGTTTCATCATGCAAGTTGTTTGTGGGATCAGAATGTATTTGTGGTTTCTGTCATAAAATACACACATGAAAATTGTTACATGCCAGCCCCAAAGTGACAGAGTCTAAATCATAAAGACAGAGCTGTGCTGTGTAACTGTATTGGGGGGATGAACATTCAAGGGGACAGACGTCATTTACATTTTCCCCCTCAAAGCTGGTTATTTATTTCAGTTAAATACAAGCCATCATTCACTCTCGGTTTCTGGTCCAGACTGATTTAATTAATAGCAAGCACATCATCTCCCACATGTGAAACCTGCCTAGGAGTTTGCTTGTCGATCAGTATCTGCCGCCTCTGCAACAAAATATGGTTCCAATCAATGTTGTAATGGCCTAGAGGCACTGGCTCTAATCGGCCTGGCGGCAGCAGCAACTACATGGGCAGGAACAACGTGTGTTCACTGCTGGGAAATTATTTATGTTTTGTGAATGCTGAGAATGTTTTTATCATATAAATTGAATTGCGATTTGGTAATACGTTCAGTGGAATGACTTAAACATGAATAATGAAAACACCTTAAATGTGAGTTTAAATAATATATAGAGAAGGGAAAGGCGAGGAAAAATCTTGGGGGTATGAGTTGAAAAGAAGCAATTGTTAATTTTTAAGGAGTGGTTTTTGAAAGGACAATGGAGTAGTCCACAAACACTTGATCGAGAAGAGAATAAAAGTAGTTCACAAATATTTTTTGCTTTGGTTTATTTTTTAAATATAAAGAAGTAAAATGCTTGTTCTTGCTTTTCAATATGATGTTTGAAGACAGATATGGTCCTTTTTTTTTTGTTTCTCAGAGATGCACTAATCCATCTTCCAGAAACTGCAATCACATAATTCCCCCCTGTTTGGTTCTAATTGGTTATCAGCAGGTCAAATACTAAAACTGTTTTATTTTTTGTTCTGCTCTTCAACAAATGCACTAAAGATGAAAACTCCCACAATTTCTAGTACATAAACAGCAAACAGTATGTACACACAAAGATTATCAACCTCTGCTTTGATAGATAAATGAGGATAATTGTCCAAGTCCTGCAATGTTTATTGGATTCAAAAGCCATACCTCTAAATAGCAATGGTGGGGCACATTTATTTTTCTTTTGGCTCTGCCCCAAATGATCTACATGTTGGTATAAACAGACATCCTTAGACTTGAAACAAAAGGCAATTGAACTTCTTCGCTTGTTTTTGAAGACATTTCCTTTCTCATCCAAAAGGCTTCATCAGTCTGCACATCACCTCAGACAGGTGGTGAAAACAATTCAACTGTTGCCAGCCTCGGGTGACATGTTTGAGTGAAATGAAAACGACCCAAACGATAAGGTGAATGAAAGATAGGGTCAAAGACTTAGAGTTTAGCCTTGTTGTTGTGATAGTTCTGACTGCAATGTACGAACCTTGTCTTCTATACTGAAGAAACCTTTTGGATGAAATCTGAAACGTCTTCAAGACACAAGAGAAGTTCAGTTGCCTTCTATTTAAGCACTTAGGACTGATGTAGAACCTACACTGTGATTGCTTTAATCAGCTCCAACAAAAAAGAAGAAAAAAAAAGAAAGAATTATACAATACCCTTGATTATTCAGGAATATTGCATTTTATAACCCTCTAACTAACCATTTAGACAAAGTGATAGATTGACAAGTTAAAATGACATCCTAGTGATGAGATCACAACCTCACGGATACCCAAATTATTCAGACCAGCACATGGTAATGAAATTCAATCTTGTGTCCCTCCTATTCATTAGGAAAATCTGGACTGATGTCCTTTGAGAGACCTACCTTCAATATATGGGTACTCGAAATCTTCATCCTAATTCTTTGGTATGCAGCAGTGAACATTATAATTTAAAATGGTTCAATATGGGTCCCAAAGCATCTCCAACACTTAGCTTTAAACGCTCTGCTTGCCAGCCTGAATGATATTACAAATGCAAGCCCTCTGAAAGCCCTGTGGACACATTGAGATTTGGCTTTGTACGCTTACTAAAAAAAAGAGAAAGAAAACCAACCCATCTGCACTGTGCATCTGTTCGCTGATATCACCCACAATCCTCACTGTAATTTACAGATTGGGTTTACTCTTTGGCATGCTGTTGTTGACTGACAACTTCAAGTCATTCACTCAAAATCCTGAAACAGCCCTGCTTCATTTTTTAAAGAGTTGCAGGGATCTGGGGAGGTAAAGGCAGGTCAGTGCTAAAATTTAGAGATTAAAACTAGGAGACAAGGTTTCTATACACACAATGCATGGTGAAGATATCTTATTTTAGGGACTCTGAGTGACCTGAATGAAAACAGACTGAGACCCTGATTGTGCTCTACTTCAACAATGAGTAATGATTCAAATGTGCTCATCTATTGTCATGTCTGTAGGTGATAATACCAGACATGTGGTACACAGTGGGTTTCACAGCAGCACGTGTTTGGCCTAATGACCCCATCTCTTACAAGTCAGCGGGTCTCTGGATCAATATGCTGCAGATCAGGTATGTGAGAGGAGAAAGAGGAAGAATGTGGGCGGTAGACTAATGACTCAAGATGTGTTTATCCCCCATACACACAACGACCTTAAAATGAAGTTATATAGCCACACCATCATCACAGCGGCACCCCATTTCTACAGCGCTAAAACAGAGAAGGTGTTAATGTGGAAATTGGTCCTGCTGTGCAGTACAATCCGAACAACAAACAGCAAAGTGATTTTTGTCACATTCTGCAGTATTTTAAACCCGCCTCTCACTTCCTACTTTCTGCTGGTTATTTTTTAATTATTCCTCTGCAATTTGTACTGTAAAATATAATTTCCCTAAAGAATTAACAAAGCATTGTTCACTTAAATTCAGCAATAATGCTCACTCTGTGGTCATTGGATGGAAGCTTACCAGGTTCAGCCTAATGCTGTGGGCAAATTGGTATTTTGTGATCATTAACTGTGTAAAGTGGTGTGTGATAGTAGACAACAACAAAATGACTCGCATTGTCTTTTAGAAAATAGCGCTTTGGAGGTTATTTGATGACTTTAAGGAAACCTTTACTGTTACTTCATCTCTCAGGTCTGAAGAGCATGAGGAAAGAGAGACTTTGGTGTGATTTTCCTGTATTCCTGTAGTTTTTTAAATTATTATTATTCTACTCTTTATGGCACAAATTTTACTTTTTCTACTAACCATCTAGTCTGACATGTCCCAGAAACATATAGCAGCTCGATAACAGAAAAAGGTCCACTACGGCTCGATGCTCTTGTGGTAACTGCCAGCCAGCCTCTGTCTTACAGGACTGTAAGGGTCACATGGAGTGTTCCACTGCCAGTTTCACAGTGACCATTAGTTATCTGGATGAGTGCAAGCTAGTGATGCAAGCAGTCCGGTCTACCTTCTTTATTTTAACCCGGGCACTGACTTAATTTTAATGCCAACGCCTTTGGCCCACAAGGAAATTTCCTGTTTCTTTCAATTATCCACCCTGAAACAGTTTGCTTATTTTCGTTGGTCCTGCAAATATGCTTGCTGCTGCATTAACCTCTTTCAACAGAGAGAGTCACCAGCTACTCATAATAGTCTGAAAAAAAGTTCACAAATCTCAAAAAACACATGCTGGACATTAAATTCCCTTCATTGTATGTCTCTCTAGAGACATGGCCAAAAGGCCTGTCTACTATTTTTCTGCTAACATCATGGATTGACTTACACTGGGAATCTTCTTTTCAACTAATTTGGTCAAAAAAAAACAAAAAAAAAAAGTATGCCGACACACAAGTGAAGTAGATAAAAAAAGAACATCAAATGAATTTCAATTCTCTGAAAGTATTTTCCATTCAGGTCACTGGAATATGCACAAATAGTGTTCATCTGAATGAATAAAAGAATTTTTATTTCAAACTGTTTCATCACACCATTTCATATTTATGATGAAGAACATTTTCTGCAAAGATTACTATTAAAATAGTGCCTTTCAGTTTGGATAGTGGATGTTCATTACAAACAGGACTGCCTGTTTCATTTAACTTAGTGGCTCCATCATATGACTCAATAGAGGAAAGTTTGTTGGGAAAATACATCTGGTATTTATACTCATCTTAACCTCAAATGTCACATTTTGAAAAGAAAAATTTTTTTATTATTCAACAAGGCAATGATCTCAAACATGCATTAATGTTTTAAACTATTATTAGTTGAGAATATAGCTATGAATATAGCTAACTGTATGCAGAATTTTGGCCCTGCTTGGGGTTATATGGTGTATTATCAATCAAATATCATCCATGAATTGTTAAATACGTCATTAACCAAAACTAATATAATATTCAAGTTTATGAGTTCCTGCAAATTTCCCACCAGCAGTCTATGACTTAACGCTAATTCAGTGACAAGCAGTAGCAACAGAATTATCCTATTTGTGGTTTATCCCAGAGCTGAGCATATAAAAAGCACAGCATTTTCATTTACTTTTTTTTAAAACATCTTCCTGGTCGATGTCTTATTTTTTCCCCTGGCCCTCTACCTAGGACAGATGAGTCCAAAACATTGTGCATGTGTAATAGCATGTTTATTTAGCATGCCTCATCTCAACTTAGAAAGCAATACAGTCTAGTGTTTCTAGCAGTAATCATTCACTTTTAAATGCACTGAATATTTTCTTAAAGTTGGGATAAGTAATGGGATATACAAAAAGGGATGTGCAAAACTTGCAAAATAAGTTTGTCTAAAAGGATTTATGTGATTTGTTTGTGTGATTTTGGCCATAATGCAGTAAGATCTGTGTACTAAGGGAGTCCCTCAGAGAGATTTTGCTGCACTGATTCCTCTCAAGATCCTTTCAAGATGTCCAGAGCAAAAGCAAATATTGCTTATGTTTGTATTGCAGGAGGAATAAAAGCACTGAGTAAACACAAAAATGGAAACTCGGGACAGCAATAAGAAATTTGATGTTTTAATGTTGAGTGAGAGGAAAGGAAATATATTGAAAAGAGACATAGACAGGAAAATGGGTGCAGAATTAGACTAAACTGGTGGTCCAGATGCAGCTTCCAAATAATCCCTGTGGTGATTATTTAACATTCAGATAGAAAACTGTGTGTCTTTGGGTTCTAGAAACAAACAAACAAAAAAAAATAAAAATAAAACAATTGCTTAAATTCTATATTAATTTAAATGGAGAGATCTGTTAAAACAAAGCTTAAGCGGTGATAGTCAAGGTATTTGTCCACATTGAAGCATATTGCAGTGTAGATATTTTGTTAACCTGAAACAGCTGTAAGGAATGCCAACTAAATCATGTTCAGAGGACCATATCCATGGAAAGACCTCCTACCTGACCCTTGGTTATGCTTGAAAGATGCAAACAGTAACCCTCTACACTCCTATTACTTCTTCACTTTCTTTTTCATTTTGCAATTTCAGTAGTGATGACTCAATTCTCCCAGAGACAATATAATTTTCCCTTTGAAACAATTTTCCAGCTGAACATGTCTAGGTACCATCATGTTACCACTGCTCATCAAAGTTTAGGTCTATCAGTAACAAATTCTGGAGTTCTGGTACAGCTTGAGGCCAAACCTTCTTTAACAATAGAATCTGTACAGCAGTCCCAATGCTAAAGAATATTATACATTATAAAACAAAGATGCAGTAAAATTTGCATAAAACACAGAGAAACATACATTTTACTATGAAAAAGTTTGGTCTAAACGATAATCAATTTTCCATCATGCTGACATCATGAGAATTATCACTAGACTGATCAATAACTGCTATTTCCAGCACTTCCTGTGCAAAACACAGGTTAATATATCAAAAACAGTCATACCTAAATTAAATACAATAATTAGTTATCTATGCATGCAGAAAATATAAGGATAAGATAATGATAAATCAATCTATAGTTAAGTTTGCAAAGCAAAAGTGGATTAAGAATAAAGATCCAAAACACTGGAGGAGGTGACTGTGAAACTCAGATTAACTAACTGAGAGGGAAGTAGAAAGGTAGAAATACTGGAGGACTGGTTGGGAAATGATCCTAAAGTTCCTACTTTTGTTTTGGTAAATTTAGAGGCTCAATTAACCCTTTTAGAAGAAAATACAACACTCTGAGAGCTTGCAATTGGTTTTACAATAATGAAATGAATTAATCAGATAAGTGATGATTCAAGTTACGCTTTAAGTTTTAGGCATCCAGCAACCTGAGGTGAGTGAAGCATTTGTGTGGCTTACATGAGCTAAAACAATGTTATTATCAGATTCTTCCAGTGATATTTAAGTTCCAGTTGTGCTGATTCTGCAGTAGTGGAGAACATGGTCTATATACGCAGTGATGCTGCAGCTGAAATTCCCAAAGACTAATTGAAATGAAAGGTAGATGCACAATTAAGTGGCAGGAGTTTGAGAGGGAACTTGAACAAAACAGATTATTCTACAAATCCAACAGTGACACCTTCAGACTAGAAATAACAATACATTGAAGCAAGAATAATGACTGTGTTTCTACTAATTTATAATTATGAATAATGTGTCATGAGTTTGGTAACAGTAATTAGAATACTGTCACAAAAGAAGAATAAAAAAAATAGGGCATGCCAAAATGTATATGCAGTGAGTGACTACTTTAGTTTTGAACCAGGTCTAATGCTCATATTGCTGAGAAATAAAGATCGTTTCCAGAATTCAAAATCCATGGTGTCAATTACAGACTGTCATGCCATGAAATAATCAGAGGCAGTCTGTATTTGGCATCAAGCTGAGTGAACCACTGTGAAGTAATGCAGTGAGAACCCCTGTGAGAGAGTTGCAGAGATCAAACCGAAGGCAGAATAAGCTGCACTGTTGCGGCATCCCTCCACCCACACACTTACCCTGCTCACTCACATGTGCGTACTGTCATCATCCTCTGCTGGAAATTCTGTGTGCGCACGTAATGTAGGTCTGATCATAGTGCATTTGTCCCACACATACTCATCATTAATTTATCTTCATGTCACTCTTTCCCCTAGCTTTTCTTTTTTTTTTCGGTTCATTATCACGATCCCTTCCCATATTGTTTTGATATATTCCATTCCTTTCTCTCCCACTCACTCAGAGTCAGTAAAACATGCGCATGCACCCATCTATCCGCCCACATACGCAGTTGGCACGGGTGAGCCCCCAACAAGCAGGATGGTTTGGCATGGGGCTACATAAAGAAACACAAAAAACATTGAGGCACCACTGCCTTATGCTGTCTCCATGGCAACTAAGGGAGATGGGCCCTGTGTTGTGGTGTCAAACAAACAGGATTTTAAGCTAATCAAAATAATAAGCTGTAGGTGTCCTACTACTGTATACAACACAGAACATTCAGTTTTCTACAATTTTCTTCCTTCCCAACAATGACATATTTATGTTTATGTGGTTGTAATAACTACATATCACAAGTGGAGATGCAAACCTAGGATGTGTGGTGCTGCAGGTGGATGTGCTTGTTAAAGAAACATGTAAATTTAAAACTAAATAAAACTATATTCCGAGAACAAAGTAAAAGTAAAGTAAAAAAAAGTAGTTTCAGTCATGTTCTCAAAACCACATTTGCAATTTTGCACATGGATGGAAATGTATAACCATGGAGCCTTGAAGAGAGTCTTCAATTTTAACACAACAAACTGTTAATGGGAGTAGGTAAAGCAGATGTGTCTGCTTATTAATGACATAAAATAAGGATAAAGTTAGGACTTTAGCTACAAAGATTATCTAGACCATTTAACCCTAGACTAACATTATCAGCACAGTTTAAAAATTTTTGAGGTGTCTCAATTGTTTCAATATTAATATATTCAGCACAAAAACAACCTTTATATGTCTTATCACAGTATGCATTTGACATTTTTTATTGTAATTGCAGCATCAGTCTTATTTGTGTTTCCTTTCATCCTCTGCAGTGCTCTTTGCACTGCCAGCCAGGGAAGCAGAGGCAGCATAGCAGAGCAGTCAACAGTTTATCATCCTTTGACTGTATACCAGAGGAATGAAGGTGTGTCAGCAAACTGCTGTTGGAGTTAAGGGATGAAAAAGCATCACAGCTTATTCAAGTGCAACTGTTAAGAAGGAGGACTGAGAGGTGCTTTCAAGTGGCAAAAAGGTAGTTCTGTTTCAGCCGAAAAGTCATTTGGCTTTAATCTTTTACCTGTAGCTTAGAAGTTCAGGTTTGGCAGTGGCTGAGAATGCATCGCAACTTATCCACTGCTGGGGGAGAGAGAAAAGAGAGAAAGCGAGTGTTGGTGAGTGACAGACCGAAAATGAGGAAAGGGCAGATGGATGCTACATCTACAGAAGAAGGGAAAGCTTTCTTCTCTTGTCTTTGGGTTTGGTTCAAGACTCCCATCAGGAGGGAGCTCCCCTCTGAAGAGTCAGCTGTTTGGAGCCTCAGTGACACAGAGCATGTTTACTGCTGGTGTGTGCGTGTTTCTGTGTGAGTTCTCCAAAAAAGAGAGGGACTGAAAGAGTCATTTGGACGCAGCATGAAGTCAAAAGTGTTACACTAGCAGACAGATTGAGAACTGATTCTTACTCAAGCCTCATGCAAGCTCAAACACATCCAACAAACATACATAATCTCAACTGAAAACAGCAGCGGGTCAACCACAGTAGGTGGAATGTCTCATCCTAGTTTAGAACATTAAACAGGCTTATTTGGACATAATTTGCAACATAAATTTTCCACCCGTTTCTCTGAAGGACTGCATAATTAGTATCATGAACATTGGAACAATTCTTTGCTTGGTAGATTTCATTTATCCATTTCATTAAGAACTGCATCTAAATACATTAAAGTTATTTCAACAACCTCAATCAAAAAGCAAAGAGCCTGCTTTATATAAATTTAATACACACAGTGATATGATTTGAGTATTGTGGCTTCCAACTTCTGAAAATCCAATTTCAGTTTCACAATTATTGTGTTAGTCCACTGTGTTTTTATCAGGTCCAAAGTCAGTCCAGCCATCTAACAGGGAATTCTAGATCCCCTCATACTTAACTCTACTGATAAGGTTCATTGAGATGCTAATTTCAAATGGCCAGCAGGATTTAGCTTCTGCTCACATTGCCAAAAGCACCTGCTTTAATAATGCTTTAATGTGCTTCATTGTTCAACAAACTGGCCTGGTTTATGCATGGAGGAGAGTCTATAGAGTATTGTCAGGAGAAAGACAAAAGACACTGGACCCAACAATACAGATGAACTGAGGCCACACTTAACATGAACTGGGCTTCCTTAGCAGTCCAGTAGTTCTTAGTATCTCACAGAAGACAATTAACTATAGGCTGCAAAAGATTTTTGAGCGTAGGAAAAAACTCAAATACAGTCAGAGCTAAAATCCGATTGTTAAAATAAAGGCATATTTATGTTTCAAACCCAGCTCAGTAGAAAAAAAAAAAAAAAACAGTCAAATCTGAATGAATTTGAACTACTGTACAAAAATGATGTTTATACCTTACAATTTAAAACATTTTTAACGTTTTAAAAAACTTACATTGACAATCAATGTAGCCCTTAATTTCTACTGATAGAAGAGGAAGTCGTGTTTTGAATTGAACACACTTCTAAGCAGTTACTTAAGCTTTTTGGCCTATTGAACCAGAACTTACAAGCTCTCAAGTATAAAAATATAATTTCAAAAAAGCTATTTATTAATTGGTTAAGGCATGAGTTATAAGTCAACACTGACTACAAGCAAAGCCTCTTGATTGATAGTAGTCAATTTCTAGAAATGCAACCACCAGTTTCCCTCTACATAAATCATTGTAAATGCTTGGGTGTTTTGGGAATACATGAAGCTACAGAATACAAATATCTAACATTTCAGAGTGCTGTTAGATTTGCAGGAGCCTGTGGCAGTGAAGCTGGTGGTGACCATATCATTGCCTTCATTGTCATTATGTTGTAATTTTCTACTGAGCCCATAATCTGTCAAAAACATTCACATTTGGAAAACCACCCTAACACTACTGGGACCATGCAGCTTAAATGATTTCTGGTGATTCTCTTGGAACTCTTATCAAAATCTGCTGGAATCAAGTTGAAGTTGTTTATAGTGTTTATAAGCTGAAAGTTTTTTTTTTTTTTTTTTTTTAAACAATACAATTTGAGTGATTAAAAAATACAAATTGAAAACATCCTAGATTCATCATAATCCAAGAAGATTTTAAATATGGCTGTCCCTTGTACATGTCCATTTGAATCAGATACACTGTTTATGAAACTTTTTTATCCACTGATTATTCAATTATGTTTCCTTTTTTTTAATAATAAAGGATAAATTTCAGTCTAGTTATTCAGAGCTTCAGTATTTCAGCAGGTCAGATTTTTTTTTTTTGATGAACGCAAAGAGCTTTTAATTGAAAAAAATGTTAAATGAGAAATAGCCAATTAAAATTCCGGCCATCTTGAATGATGAGATCCACAGTAACTAGTTGGGGTTCCCTTCCTCACATAGACACATTGTGTTTATTGAGGCATTTGCATAAATGTGGCATTAGCCACACAATTGCTCATGTATACAACAGCTAATTACAAAATGATGAGTACCCCATCACCTGGAAATACACCCAAGACTTGTGGAAGTTGCTTTGGATTACAAGCGTGAATTAACAATGAAGAGTCTCTCAAATCAAGCCTCTTCTGTCTGTGCCAAAGGAAAGCTTGGCCTCTTTGCAGATTTGGAGGGAGAGAGTCTGCCTGCAGTGCAGCAGTGAACATGAATGTACAAACATCTCCTCTGACTGACTGCAGCACCTCTTTGCTTCACCAAGCAGCCTGGGAAAGCGTGG
Source organism: Brachyrhaphis roseni (assembly GCA_903066815.1). NCBI lineage: Eukaryota > Metazoa > Chordata > Actinopteri > Cyprinodontiformes > Poeciliidae > Brachyrhaphis > Brachyrhaphis roseni. The sequence continues at coordinate 12,932 of CAEFZY010009964.1, read as the reverse complement.
AACCTGGGTTGTGAGAGTGACCATTTCCAATAAAACGCCAGCCAGTACCTGATGGAGTTGGCACTGTGCTGCACCCGGGTATTTCCCAGAAGAGGGTGTATGCTGCTGACGTGTGTGCTCGCAAATTGAGACAACAGATACAGCTGATAGTATTAAAAGGGAAAACGCGCAGAAACGTAAACATGCCAATTTCTCCTTGAGTGCAGACTAAAAGCACTTCATTCACAAAACAGCGCAAAGGCTGCCCCCGCAAGAGTTCACCTATACCACTTTTCATGAGACGCATCTAAACGCCCACACTAACACTGCGCACTCTCTCTCACACACACACGAAAGCACACATATAGAGTGGTGCCCTCGATGCACACAGCTGTCACAGAACCTCACAGCTCATCTCTGGTGAATTACTCTAAGTGTGAGGTACCGCTGCAGGGTTTCCCCTGGAATAATAATAAAAAAAAGCCTAGTTCTTTATTTCCTGCATATTTTGGATATATCATTCACTGCTGCCTAATTCAGTTGGATCACCAATGAAAATGTGTGGAGCATCCAAACCGTGTCCAAACACATAAGCACAGATGAGTGAAAGAGTTAACAATTTTAATTTGGTGCAGTCAAAAAGGATTTATTGCAGAGGTCTTTGGCATGTGATAGAAGCTCAACAGACTGACATAAAGCTCAGCATTGCAGACCCCCAAAGATACACTACAAATGCATTCATGTCAGATGCTACCCACACCTTATTCTGAACTTGTTTGCACCCAACTTCAACAAATGTGTCCTCATTAGAACATGTTGGGTTTTTTTTTTTTTTTTTTAAAAAGAGTGAAACAGGCACTCTGCATTAAAATAACTTCAAGCTGGAGAACTTACCTTACACCTATTCTGCAACCAGGAAGCATCTATGAGCGCAGGGGTTCTCGGTTGTCCGCAGATAGCAGAAGATCATACATGGAAAAGTCTTCTTCGCTCATCTATCCTATGACTGCAACCACCACATTCATCCAGGCATTCTGATTACATGCATGTGGATGGTGGAAAGATGATTGCCTAAAAGGGAAATACTGCCTTTTGGGGAAGTGAAGGAGAGATTCTCAGGTCTCCTTCCTCCACTGAGACGAGTTGCGAGCGCACCGTGAGGACCATCCACTGCAGCAGAGCTGAGCAGCGTGCAGCAGAATGAGGAGAGAGGGGAAGAGAGAGAGAAGAGAGGAGAGAGACTAGAAAAACAGGCATTTACTGCTGCTGGTTCCACGAGCTCGGCGGGAGCAAAAATCTGGGACTGGAGTCTGGATCCTCGTATTTCCGCTTTATTGAGCTTCTACCCGAACAAATGAAGAGTAATGGAGACAATGGGAGGATAAACAAAGGAGATGAACGGACCAAGATAGCAAGAGGTTTATTTTGTCTCATGCCACTCCTCCACTATTGTAGTTTTCTTTTCCATGACATGCAATATCTTTTCCTTTCCTTGCCCAGAAATGGTTGTTGAAAATACTACTCTGCTGATAACATGTTAGGACCAATTTCCAAAAACATATTCACATTTTGATGGGTCAACCACCACTGACAATGTTTTTTTTGTTCTTTGTTTTCTTTCTTGTGCTCTCAGTTCTGAATGCTTGACACAATACAAACACAGATTCTATTTTTTTTATGTATTTCAGACCAAAACAGTTAAAGAATGAAGTGACTAACATTAAAGTTATATAGTGACAGTTATAAGGTGTTTTTTTTATCTTTTTTTTTTTTTACACACATCATGAACTTAAATGTCATAAACTTTTAGGCTTTTTCTACAAATTTTAACAACAGGAACTCAAAATGTATTATTAGCCACTGATATTCAGATAAACGTCTCTTAGAAAGAGGGAGAACTGGAAGAGTTCATTTGAACTTATCGGTTTCCTGGTTTGGAGTTGCCTTTTAAACATATTTCACAAATCTTCCATGTGGTTCAAGCAGAGTTATTCCAGAATATTAACTGGATTTTTGGGGTCATTTTCCAATTGGAAATTGAAGAACACAAATGTAGTCTCAACTTCCTTTTTTCCACCCACTTTGTGCAATGTGTCGGTATCACTGTCAGGTAAGTACGGTAGTCCAATGACGTGATGCTAAAATCCTTGACAGGTGATTGAGACTGATAGGTTTGAATGCCTTGATTTGTCCAAGCATTGTTGCTTGTATGGTGAAAATGCAGCTTAATATTTCTAATTTTACCAGAAAACTCTCCCTAAAGGATTAAGCTCGTCTTATCTAGCAGCTATGAATTTCAGTCCTTCTTGAAGATGCTGATTATTTTTTAAGCAATACCCCTTTCATAGTTGACACCCTTAAAGGTGTTGACATCACTGTACTCTGACACTTACTGTTCAATAGCATGCAGTTTATGATAGGCTTTAATGTTGGTGGTTCTTGAGTTGTTTCTGAACATTATAACAAATTCCCTTTCATCAGTGGGGCAAAATGGCTGAAACTGAACCCAGTCAGATGGTCTATGAAAAATGATGCTAAACACATCAAAAGGTATTTTGATGTCTTTAGTAAGCCCTCAGTCCTTTAGAAAATTAGTTAGAATCAAGGCAAATGGCAGCAAACTGAACAATGCATGTGATTCCTACCAATTCTAATAAGAAGAGTGATTAAACATGCTTCCAGATTTATGCCAGGATCTTCCATAGGTCTATAAAACTCCATGGTTGCTCTGCAAATTGTTGAAGGACTTTAAAGTAAAAGTAGTTGTATGTATGTATGTATGTATGTATGTATTTGAACCTATATGTGACCCTGCATAAAGTAGAGAAACATTCACATTTAATTTTCAAATAACTGGAGTTTGAATTTTGAATCATAACTATACTCTGGGAAAAAAAAAAAAAAAAACTTCAAGTGCATAATTAAAAGCTCCAAATTAAATTCAAATTTATGCCAACTTTATTTCATTATATGCTATAATGAAAACTTCTGACCTTGTTTCTCTATGTGATCAAATAATGTGTATGAATATGGTGCAGAAATATTATGCAGAATCAAACCCTACTTGTTTGACAATGAAGACACTTCAATAATGTGGCACATTTAGCTAGCAATCAATCCCTTTTATAGAGTATTTGGCTGAAACATCTATTGCCTGCTGTAACAGGGGGACAAGCTTTTAGTTGGAGTCCTTCGGCCTCAGCAGGGCTCAAGGTCACTTGGCAGAGCCTTTTCCCGGCAACCCAAAAGCTTCGGTGACAAACAGTGGCATACAGGACAGACAGGCTGTCAATCCAAATCTGTAGCCTTGAGGAATGAAGCTGGCTGGCTAAGCATCCAGCATTCTTACAGTGCACAACCAGGTGAAGTGGTAATTTATGAGCCTGCAGGAAAAATTCATTGCCCTTCAGCAGAAAGTTTGGTGCATATATAATGCTGATATTGTTTCCAGCCTCAATGAGACGAGAAAAATTGAAGACAGCAAGGGAAGACAATGAAAGAAACGGGCTGTCAGGACTCTTGACAAGACTATAGCTCATCTCAGATCAGATGGCTTACTAGATTGACACTTGTAGAATTTATATTTTCATGGCACTTTGCTTAATTTTTCTTCTTACAAAAAACAAACATGCACTGCTCATAATTTCTGTTTTGACCTTAAGATTAGCAGTTATTTTTTCTTAATAATAACATACAAGAACAGCATTCAAAATATTTTATTTTCTGAGCAATCATTGATTATTTACATTACAAGAACAGATTACATGCCGTGTACCTGAGAGACCATATGTGGTTTTAAATGGATTTTAATAATTTATTAGAAGACAAAAGAAACATTTCTAAAACGGACAGAGATTGAAAGCTAAATTGCTGTACAGGGCTCAGCCTTTCTGTTATCTTCCAAAAGTCTGGTTCTTTTGCAGCCTGAATGAGACACTAATATGGCTCAGCATGTCATAGAAAATCTGCTTTCCTTTGAAATGGCTTCATCTGAGTTTCCCTGGTTTAATTTTAGAAAATATCCAAATACAAAAAGTAAAATAAAAATAAAATAAAATAAAAAATCAGAACATCCCTGCATCTCTAAAAAACAAACACAAACAAATCGTTGGATAATTTCAGCTTCTTAAAAATTCTTAATTAAAAAATACTGAAATTTACCATACAGGACAGCTGTTTGCTCAGAATGATGGCAAAGTAAGGCTCTATCTTTTCAAGCTTTCAGTTATGTGTAATTCCTAACTAAAGTTGCTTCTGATTAATCAGTGTGGGCTTTGACTGCCGCAGAGGATAAATTCTCGTTTAAGCTGTCTTTTTACAACATCCGTAAAATAGAAATATCTGTCTCTACAACTTCAATGAAACTTGGACTTACCAAATGGTTTTGCTGGCAACCTTTTATTGATTTAATTTAAAACCAATGACAGATGCATAAACAGATGGTTCATTCTATCCACTGCCATGTATGCTCTGTTGTGTCGCCCACTTTGAAGATGCAAATGGAAGTAGGACCAGAGAGAGGAGGCAGAGGAGCTCATTTTTATTCACAGATTATCTGTCTCATAATATACTGCCACGACATGTCGTGATTAACTTTTATTAACTTTTTAAAATATTATTATTTTAAGAGAGTTGTGTGGAACTGGTCATTGCTTGAAAAAATATTTGTTGATGTTGGATTATTTTTTATCAGCTTTTGAGAAGTAGGTCCAGCACCTCATATTACAATTTACTTTTCCATCCTTATTCTGCATTTTGCTTATGTATTGTCATTCTCAAAGCCTCTACACATCCCATACCTATCTCTGTTCTCCTGTGTTGGGAGGTTTTTCAGTCGGCTAGAAAATTAGGCGCTCCTTGCGTGTGCGTGTGTCGGTGTGTGTGTGTGTGGGTTAGTGACGCAAATCTCATCTCACAAAAATATTAATTTCACGGGTCGCTGTCCCATACAAGCCACCATCCACGAAGGAAAAAGCATTAAGCGTTATTCCCTTTCATATTCAAACAGAGAACAGCAAGGGGGGGCATGCCAGACTTATCAAGGCTGTACTGTATGCAGTTTGTCCTTGTAATGAGGTTGAAGCCACTGCTAACTATTCATTCTGGTCATTCACCGGCAGGCCTTATCGGTGCTGTCGAATGACTTTTGCTAAATGATGTGCAAAAGGGGCACGTCTCATCTGTCTTGTTGTATTTGGCTGATGTGCTCTGGGCAGGTTGTCAGCATTAAATGACATACATGCCAAACACTATGAAGGCCACAGAGTGCTGAGGGAATGGTTAATGGAGAACAAGTTCAAAATGTAAAAAAAATTAGAAAAGGGAAAGTGTACTGAAGTTTCATGGAACATTATACATGTTCTCTCAAATTTACGCTCAGACAGCTGTATAAATGTTAAAAGGCATATATCTTCTAAATTGGAAGGCAAGAAACTTAAACATTTTAAGCAAAATTAATAAATAACAATTGACCAATCAACTTTTCTGAAGTAAAGAGACTTTCATAATACACATTTGAAAATGGAAAGTCACCTCCATTTATGGTTGATGACATCTCTAATGGTACCATCCTGAAAATCTGAGGAAGGATTGTTTTTCTGTCAAAAAGATGTCATTAAATACAGCAGTTTGAGCAAAGTCCTAAGGAAGACTGCTTATAAAAATTGGTAATTTCTTTGCTTTCGTTCTTGCCAAATGAGGCACACAAAAAAGAGAATGATTCATTGTTACATCTGATTATTTTCACTTTAATCATGAGAAAGTTACTTTTTTGGGAAAACAGCATTTTTAAGTGATATGTCTAACCACAGACCAGCTTACAGAGTTTGAATGGCACCAAAGGCGGCATACTAGAAATGTTTTGACAAAACAGAGATTGATTATGTTGAGAAAAGTGAGACATTATTTTTGCATGTCTCCCTAATATACATTATTCTTGTGACAGTCACTAATGGAAGGGCTGAAAGCTGCCAGAATTTTTGTGTTTCAAATAGTTTGTGTCACAAGTGGTCAATCACCACTTCTGAGAATTACTTGCAGACTAAGTGCTTATAAATCCCATTTTATGTAGGCAGTTTGTTAGTTGTCTATGTTAGTCCTCTGAAGCATTTTTCCTGATTGAGACTCATTATCAGATAAATCACCAAATAAAGCTATATTTTATGAACTTAAATGAAAGAAGTAGACGGTGCTATCACTACTCTTGTCTTTGGTGATCATTATGTTGTGCACTGGCAAAGTGAGTAGAAAAGTGATTGGTTGTGATTGGTTGAGATGTACTAGTGACTGGGTTCTCTCCATGTACAGACCAAAATCATGTTAGTTTTGGTTAGTTTCTCTAAAATTCCCTTAGATATGAGTGTTTGTCAGTCTTATGTGTCTCCCACGTGTTGAAGGATAGGCAACTAGTCCAGTACACTGCCTTTTTCCCAATTGCAACTGGAGATTCCAGTTATAGGTTACAGGTCTGAGTCTCCCTATTGCTCTGCACAAGTAAGTGGGTATAGGCAATTGATGGGTGGGCTAAAGCACTTGTGTGAGAGGAAGTCATTGAATTTTGTCAATCTCTTGTGACAAAACAAAAGTCAACAGACTGTTCTCTCCTGATAAAGTTTTTTCTACCTTGGGAGTTTATGCTCCCAAGGTAGCATATTTTAGCAATGGCAGCAGAGGAAGTGAACAAAGTCGTTCAGTCTGTTTTGGTCACACTTCCAAATTTTGAATTAACATTAACAGCGGCCTTGTTTGGATAGGTACTTCTCTCTTTGCAGTGGAGGATGACTGTTTACAGCGCAGGCAATTTCTGTTCATATTCTTAGCATAGAATTGGTGCTTCACATACGTCACGGGCAAATGTTAGCAATTGAATGAAATTTAAAATTTCAACACAGTCCACTCCTCCAGGAGGCAATTGTTTCTTAACAGCAGAGAGCCCGTACCATTTGTATGACACAAATAGTGTAGGACAAGGGACCGGTTTTTAAAAGGCTAATAGTGATGCACAACAAAACAGTGAAACTCATAAACACTGATCACGACATGTTGCTTTACAGTTGAACTGATTTTACAGAAAAATACAGCTTATAGCTTCAAATATGTTTTAAAGTATTTTAAATGAGAACACTTTATTTAGAATTCTACAAAAACCTGCTTAGCAACTAGGTAAAGAAATCCCAGAAGGTTTGGCCTGACAGACATCAAAACCTCTTTTATCAGCTGCACGATGTCAAACAGCAAAACCACTGTGACATTAAATGCATCCAAGAGGAAACCTCTAGGTCTATCAGACAAATCAAATACAGAGTTAATTTGATTCTGTGCCTGTATTCCTGGCATATCTGGGCCTGCTTGCAGAATAATGGCTCTCTGCATCTATCTGCTCTTTCTGATTTCATTTGCTGTTATATTTTGTTTGTGCAAAGGGTGTGTTCTTGTCTGTTATGAAACAAACATGTCCACTGCTGTACTGTAGTCTTTCAAGGTGATGTCGCCTGCAGCATTTAAAGGAGCTACCTAATACAGACAAACCTCACAAGCTGCTAATACGTTGAGATTACAGGGTGCAGCATCGATCCACGCCTGAGCTGTTTGTAGCACACAGAGAAGGACTAGTGTACACTAGTGATGAGGTGGCCAAATCATTCACAGCAGATAGTTTGCAGATTCAACCATCTAGATATTTGTTCTTACCAGACTTTTAGAAATATGAGTTTTGAGAAGTGATATTTTTTGCAGTCCTTGGTAAATTGTGGAAGAAAGTTTCAGAGTGAAGGCACTGCCATTGGAGAAGTTTCTGGCTCCCTAAGTTTAGATTAGTGTTGAGAGGAAGACGTAGGAGGTTAAAATTTAATGATTGTAAGCAGAGGAGTGGAGTACAATTTGGAAATGGCGTAGTACCTGCCTCATAAGATCTTTGTTCTGATTTTGCTGTCCATAAGGGGTTGTTGCAGAAGAGGCAGAAGTTGTGAGAAGATATGGAGCAAGATTTTGTTCTATTAACTTGGGAGATTTATTGTATTTGAGTCAAATAAACCAGTTGTCAAGACCGGTTGAGGGATTTAGCAAAATATAAATGTGGGTGTCATCAGTGTAACAATGGAAATGAAGTCTGTAGTAGCCAATGAAATGTAGAAAGATCTGGTCAATTTTCCTGATTAAAGTAGAGGGTTAAGCACAGAGTCTCGTGAAGCGCAATGGCGGAAAGAGAAGCCAATGAGAAGGTTGAATTGTTAGTTTAGATGAGTGTAATAATATCTAGGCAGAGGCTTCAGAGTTAGAAGACATAAGAATCTAAATTGTAATTTTAAGGGAGGCTATTTCAGTGTTTCTATGTAAACAAAGCCTGGATTGTTAGAGTTCAGACATTTCATAAGTTGTGATTTGAATTGAATGGTAATAGTACAATCCGGGATTTTAGATAAAAAGGGAAGAGTAAGTTTGACATGTCTGGATCAACTCAGCTTTTTTTATTTAGGTGATTATTGAACTGAGTTTAACTGAATCAGGCACATAACCAGATATGAGGGGTGAGTTAATGATTTGTATAAGGAAATAATTCACAAGGTTGGTTGCACAGGAAGGGTAGATGATAATACAGTTTTATTTGTTTTTTTTTTAGAAGTGTATCAAAAGGAATACAAATTATATATCAGTCAGAATATTGTTCAGTCCTACTTTTGCTGCCAAATAGGTCTTCAGCAACACAATGAATCTCACTTTGATAAATTTATTGACTTACAATTGTATGCATGAAAGAAAAACTAACATTGTGTAGCCCATAAAAAATAGACAAAGATGCTCTGTCTGTATGAGTGCTAGAGCCTTGTAGCATAAAAGCACTTTGAGAGCCCAGCAAGACAAGAAAAGCACTATAAAAATGGGACTATTTCTGTTTCATTCACTTATGTCAGCTTCCCCTTAATTTTTTATACAGTGTTGTATCTTCCCTCTGACAGATGACACTTGAACCAGTTTGTATCATATTGTGAAAACAGTAACAATTGACATTTCTTCTTGGAGCTTCTATTTCTTTCAATTTCTTGAATCTATTTTAACCACATTTCTTTAAGCATACTTTGGGGAAAATATTTTACAGCATTTGTTATGAGACCTACTTCTAGGTCAGCTTTTGATCACAGGTTTTATGTTTAAAGGCTCAGATTGGGACTTTAACTGTGGAAACAGTTTGGAGGCCATCAGCAGTTTGTTTCTAATTTATCTCAGGCATCAATCCTGTAACACACTGTGGTGAAGCATGAATATTTATAGCCAGGTGTAAATCGAGGGTGTGCTTACTCCAGCAAGGTGCATGATCAAAAACATGATCAACAGTGTGAAGTATTCTCAATCACAGTATTCCCAATTTCCATTTTAGCAATCTTACAATTACTTCTTATGCCCTCAAAGCTTTAATGAAATGTTCATATCTGCTTAAGATTACTTTAACATCACTTTCAGTAATTTGAAGATACAGATGCTATATAGGTATGATAAGAGCCAATAATAACTTTTGATCTTCCTTTGCAATACAAGACATGTGTTGGTGTGTTTAACTTTTTCTACACTTCTGAACCATGAAGTGTTGTGCTGAAGGAGCAGTGAAACATTCATCTCAAATTCTCATTTCAAATATATGTTGGGAAACACTAAGAACCGTTTTATTTTTTATTTTTATTTTTGACCAGGTACACAAAATGTTGCCACACAAACAATGTGTTCTTGCAGTCAGCTAGACTGAAGTTAGTCCACCTTTACATTCTTTGGGTTATTCTAAAGGTTTCACCCTGTTAAAAATGATTGTTTCTTTTCTGCAGTTGCCAGATAGTATGCTTGGTATGTATGTAAAGTTATTTCCTGTTTTGATTTCTTAATTTCATCATCATCTGATCAGTCGCATTCACTCACTTCCCCAGTTACAATTTGTTACCTTCAATTAGTTTCTGTTTTATTTCCACTCTTTCCCCTGTGTAGATAAGCTACTTTGCTTTCTTTGTTCTTGACTAGCTCCTTCTGTTGCATTCCAGACACCTTCCATGGTCCCTGTTGGTCATCATTGTAAGTTTGTGTTGGTTTCATTATTATAGAAATAATACAATCTATCTCTCTGCACATGGGTCCTCCTTAAAACTCAGCATTATGACAAAAACTTTCATATAAAAGCATTACAATTTCTAACAAGGTCTAAGTATAATTAATATTAAATGCGGAAGATTAAGATGTGACTTTTTCAGGATGCTGTGTCACAAACTGCACCTGCTTAAATTGGTTAAAACCTTATAAAAGGAAAGTTATGTAAGGAGGACTGTTATATTTTTGTAAAAGAAAATGAGATGCATTAGATGCAGGAGCAATGATGATTACTGCACTGCCCAGGCAGGGAAGCATTTCTAGGTTCAGAGTCAGAACTAATGAAAAGAAGGCACTTGATGCAGACAAATAGTGCTTGCCCTGAAATATAAAACAGCTTTATGTTCATGAAATGAGCTTCAGTGTATCACTGCACGTACTGTAAGGAGGGTGATCTCATTTAGATTTGAGAAGAGGTCTTGTGAGCTCAATGAGGAGTAAATCAGGGAGATTATACCTTACTGGATCCTACTATCACAGGTTTGATTAATTCCCACACTGGCCCTGAGTACCAGGTGAGATGAACTGAGTGAAAAGGGATTGACACAAGTATGAAATTAATCATACAAAATAGGAACTGAACCTTCACTTAAATATCATCCAAATTTTTGATTTTTCAATGTGACAGAAATCATTTAGGATTAAAAATACAGTGTAAGTTATGACAGAGTTGCATGTCTTTTATGCATAGAAAGAGATTTGATCATTAGCTAAGCACACTTGAAACAACATTGATCAGGAAGTGTTAAACTACTAGATGCAGCTAGTCAGTGTGCCGTACAACAATGCTCAATCTCCATCATATAATAATAATTAAAGCCACAGCAGTGCAGCACCAGGCCAGTGAGGCCCAGATCTGTGTGTCACTGGCATGCTACGTATCATACTACTGTTCTAAAAACAGTTGAATTTTGAAACTCACCCACGAGAAACTAAAAAGAAATTAATGCCACCAATCATATTAGAGCTGAGGTGTTTTCTTGTCGCCAAAATCTCCAAAATTGCTATTTAAAGCATGGAGTGGTTTCTTCATGACTTCAATCAGTATACTTAAAAAATAAAACAAAGTCATCACTTTCTCAGAAAATTGTGTTTTTTTTATCTTTTGTATCAGTTTCTGCCCTGGCAACTTGTTCCTGGTTTTTCAGGGTGCTTCACAAATGTCTGTTAAGACAAACTGCTTGATGGTAAAAAGTGTCAGATGTAAAATACTTAGTTTGGTCTCAGAAAAATGTCCTAAATTATGTCAGAGTATTACATTACACTAGCTAAAACAATAAAGGCATTCGGGTCTATATTAAAATTAAACATAATGTAGCAGACAAAATTAGGGCTACAGAGACATGTATCTTCATGATGCTCACTGAACAAATAGAAATGTCTTTCCTTATTAAGATTTGTTCTAAACTTGCTCAAAGCACCAATTAGCTGATCATTAACTTGCAATTGAAATTAATTTCATAGGTCCTCTTGCAGAAAATTCTGTCTGCATATGCTGAACTCTGCATCTGGTGTTAGCTGCAGAAAGACCAATTAGGGGTCACAGTTGATGTCTACTCAAAAAAAATAAAATAGAAATACAATGAGCAGGGGGTGAACTCGTGTTTCACCTTAGGGTCATTGACAGTCAGGTCAATGAAATGTAATTTGAAAGACAGGAACAACAGGTGTATTTATGGCAAACAATTAACATGCTTCATTTAGTTTGAAGAGGGAAATTGTTTCTGCTAAATTTGGGCAGTTAATTTAAAAAGTCAACATTCGTAAAACAAAATTCTCTCTATTCTCTTAAGATTTGCTTTTCATAAAATTAAGGATTGTAAACTCATCACTGATTTCCTTATCCTCCAGCAGAGTTTAGAACCTCCAAAATTGTCCTACTTCATGGTGCAACAACATAATCTTTTGCTACAGCATCTTAAAACCTCTCTCATGATAGTAAATCTTGTGTATATTTGCCTGCTTATTGGATATTACCAGCAGCGCAGCAAAAACTGACAAAAGGATCACAGTGGTTTATGTGAAACAGCCGGTTATCTGATCTGACAGACTGCAGGGGCTCATGGCTGTTCAAATACACTGAGATAGAGGTGCTGTTCTCCTCACCATAGATTTACCCAAAAGTACAGATTTTATTAAAAGCTAATGACAATTTAGTGTGTTGTGTATTGTTTTATTTTGCTAAAGACCAGAAAGAAGCTACAACAGTATGATATCTACAGCTTCAAAATGTACTTTATGATAAATTCAGTTGTTCATTAAGAGTGAAATAGTCGGACAGTTGAAGGGAGGACATGAGCAACACATTTCCAGGACATCTTCACATGCTGGATTGTGCACATCATGGCACTTTGAGGTTTATCACAAATTATAGAGCCCTAACTCATTGCTGTCTTTTGTATCCCAAAGTAAAATGGCCAAGTGCATCTGCTTTGGTATTGTTATGTTTTGATTTACTGAGCAAGTCTCAAGTGGACAGCACCTTATATTTAATCTGCTTTTAACTTCAAACAGAGACAATGGCCTCTCCTGACTAAAAATGTAGTGTTCCTCACTTCAGAGCTGAAAAAGGGAAGAAATCTTTTAACTTTTCTACTACAACCTCATGGACCAGTTTGCAATCAGAGGTTAAACTTACTTTACTCAAGTAAAGTAAGTTTACTTGAGTAAAGTAAACTTACTTTACTCAAGTAAACTTGAGTAAAGTAAGTTTACTCACTTTACTCAAGTGAGTAAACTTGAGTAAAGTGAGTACTCACTTTACTCAAGTAAAGTGAGTAAAGTGACTCACTTTACTCACAGTAATATATATAAGTAATATATATATA
>CAEFZY010009957.1:0-11835 GCA_903066815.1 Brachyrhaphis roseni | reverse complement strand
TTTATTCTTGTATTTTTATTTTTTTTTTTTATTTTTTTTTTTTTTTTTTTTTTTTTTTTTTTTTTTTTTTTTATAGCAAAGATGTTCTTGACAAATGAAAAGTGGAGAACATTTAACGAAAATCTTGTACCTCCAATAAACGCAATGCGGAAACTAGGTAAGCCAAAACTAAATGTGTTTGTAAACTACACAAAGATGTGCAACACTTTTTATTTTACAAAAAGGTAATTTACATGTAGTTAAAGCAATCAAACTTTCTCCAGCGAGTTAAGCACTGGAACCGCTTACTGAGAAAGTCTTGTCAGACACTCGGGGTACAAAAAAAAGAATATTTTTAAAACTAAATTTAGAAATAATTGATATGCATTTCCTCAACCTATACAAAAAGAACCACAGACAACGTCACTTAGTTTTTTAACCAAACTCTTGCAAGGGGAGGGAGCACAGAAAATCAGTCTCTACAAGCCGTTTACCGTGCGTTCTGCCACCCGTCTGTAAAAGTTTGTCCTTTATTTGCAAGCAGGAAGTAAAGGGATATACAGAGGGGGAACACAGAAACTAAATTCTGCACACAGACAGTTTTACAACAACTAAGGAGTATCCCAAGAAGATGAGACACCACCTGCTCGAGGTTAAGGGAAAGGCTAGTTTTGTCTTTACACACAGTTTATATCAAGTTCTTTTTCTCTAGGATGAGAACACTAAAACCTTTAAATGAAAAACAAACTAGTAATATAAAACTTCTAATGTAAGAGTGATAACAAAACATAATAATTCGAACAGTGATAATTCTATAATATATTTTATATAAGAATCACTTTGATTACATCATTTGTTTTCATTTTCTATGTTGGAATGCAATTCTTTCAATCTTTACCCATTGCCGTCTTATACTTGAACTGCAAATTTATGTACCTTAATTTTGCTCACTTGATGAATGAATTATATTGTTGTATTCATAGTTGAAATTAAATGTGCCTTTTTATATTCTCTGAATGTGTCAGTTTCCAGGATCCCTCCAAAACACACTAACAAACAGCAAAAGACAGATGACCAGGAAACATGCACCGTCACTGACACGAAAGAAAAAGGCCTGAATCAAGAAGAACAAGGTAGTGGCAAGGAACCACTGTCGAGAGAAACCAAAGTTGCTGCAGAAAATGAAGGATCTCAGACAGTTTGTCTAAAGGATTTAAAAAATGAAGGAGAGACAGTCCTGTCAGTGAAGTTGAGCACAGAAGAGGCTATGACTGAAAACCAGAAGGAGACGGTCGTGGAGAGCCACAAAAGTACTGAAGAGAACAACAGTGCTCTGACTAAACCAGAAGGCAGCTCCAGTATCAAACCGGAAGCAGCCCAACAACAAAAAAACAAGAGAAAAACGTCAAATACTCCAGATGAAACCAGTGGAAATGGATGCAAAATGAGCCCAAAGAAACAGCGGCTCAACTCCAAAGAGTCGTGTTTTGAAGAATCCACCAGAATGTCACAAGAAAGTGGCACAAAAGTGATGAACACAAATGCAGCTGATAAGGAAGAGGAACACAAGAAGGTTATATATGTTTACACATATATCATATTTTAATTTGTTGCAGACGTGCCTCTCTGTTACCTTGATGAAGTTTAGTTGCGGATCTGCCACAACAGAATGTTGTGAAACATTACTGTATTCATTTGTACTTTAACAAAGGAAAACTGAACATGCTGCTAATTATTCCTCTTTTTTTTTTCTTTTTAAAGGCGGTGTGTTATTCCAATGAGCGAGGTGCAGCGCCAGGCACATACGATAAAAAACCCACAAGCCACCCAGATCAACGGAAATCATCCCCCTCTGAGAACTTCCACACTTCACCTGTTCCCAAAAGTAACAAAGAGCCCGCCGACGGGAGAAACGATGCTGATTCAAGTCCTGGAAGCACAAACACAAAATATAAAGCAGACATTTCTCCAACCAAAACGAAATCATTAACGTTTGAAGCATCTACTAAATCTGAAAAACCGAGTGCAGTTCCTTCCACCACTCCAGCAAACACGTTGAAATCTACCGCAGGCCCTTGCACACAGACAAAAACCACCACTTCAAAAACATCCACTCCACAGTCCCAAACAGCGTCCATGGCACCAAAAAGTAAAACACCATCTAAAGAAACATGCAGCGCTGCATCCTCGTCTGACACAGGGTCTGCAGCGACGCTTAAACCCGAACATCCTTTCAAATCCAAAGATCCAGCAGCACCTAAGAGTAAGGAAACATCATCTCCCACTTCTGAAATGGCTAAGCCACAAGTCATAAACATAAATACCAAATCATCTGTAAACACATTGACGGGGGGAAACCCAGACTCTGAAGCAGCTGCTCACAAGAGGAAACCGCCGGCCTCTCTTCACCAAAAACCAGAAGAAATCAAGAAGGTACGGAAAGACCTGCCTCATGTTGCTTCAACCAAGATGACGCCTTGTGAAAACGTTCCTAAAGTTGGTAAGCATCATTTAATTTGCATAAAATGTTAGCCCGGTATGCATTGGAGTCTTTTTACACATGTGCACCTTGTTGCCATTGGACAGGAAAGAACTACCTGGTTGTGGTGTCCTGTGAACGAAAGCAGCAGGTCTATTGTCTGTTGTGTTCAGTCAGACTGAATGCATCCAGCCACCTGACAAACTCTGTCCACCAGTACAAATATGTGGTATGTGAATGTTTAATCGTGATCCGAGTACAGCTGCAGCTTTGAAGGAAGAGAGTCAATACATACTGTAGATATTTTTTTTCTTTCACTAGAAAATGAAATATCCTGAATGGCCTGGGAATGAGAAGATGGAAAACGAGTTAAACCGCATCGTTCATAAGTTGGCAAATGTTGACCAAGAGTTGCCTCACACTCAGATTGTTCAGGTATGTTGAAATAAATCAGCTTTGTGTGACTTTTGGAAAATAATGCACTGGAGAAGGAGAAAGAGATTTACATTGTGTTATAATGTTATTCTCTCATAAAAAAAAACATGTTTGAATCGCCTACTTTCACAATATTCCTCCTTGGAGCTGCAGTCTCCAGTTGAGCTTCTTAAAGAGTCAGAGGCCAATTTATTTATTTTTTTAAATATTCTATTTGCACTTTATGTTTTCCTTTTTTTTGTTCTGAAGGAATTAAATTGTTCTTGTGTGTACCGTGTGCACACATAGTGTAGGGTTCAAGGTTTTACATATGCCTCATGTTGTTTGTGTGGATATTTGGTTTTCCTAGAGATTGGAGGTGAAAAAGGATGCGTACCAAACACTGGGAAGACTCCCAGACCACTTGGGTAATATAATATTTTAATCTGCATCTCCTAAAATCGTACTATTTTTTTTTCTGTTGTTTGCCCTGCTTTATTTTGGCAAACTGTTAATTTGAACACATTTTTGAGACAGAAACAGAAAAATGTTTGTTCTTGCATAGAAACCGACTTTTTTTGTGTCAGTTTTGTGTTCCTAGTTATGGTTTTGTACCTTTTGATTCTCAGCTATAGAAACGGTGAAAACAATGGTGAAACAAAGAGACCTAAAGGTCTCATCGTCTCCCTCAGTCGATAGCACGATGCATCCTTCCAAGGACATTTCCAGTCCCTGTGACGTTTCAAGTTCAGATGATTGTAAGTTTTAATGTTAGCGTAGCTTCCTCTAATTTACCTCTAATTATTAAGCAACACATGTACACCATTCATTCACGTTTTAGATGTTCGTTAATGTGTGTGAGTGACATTCAGCACAATGGTCAATAATTAGTGAACCTCTTCCACTAAATGTTGACTCTCAGGGATCCCAGCGTTTCACCATGAAATGTCAGACTCTGCATACGGCCATCAACTCTGGGCAAGCCTGGACCAAGCGTCGGGTGAGATATCAAATGAGAGTAATTATACAGATTATTCTAAGGAGTCAATGTAGTTTTAACTCTTTTATGTCTTCGTATACAGAAATGGAGTGCGTCGATGAAGATGCTTTGTCTGCAGGTCAATCATTTAGTGAAAAGAGCTCAGATGAGGGAGATTTGCAAGTGGATGAAGAGATCCAGGATGTGGCTGAGACCCAGGATCCACAGCAAGTCTTTGATGAATGTGCTCAAGCTGAAAATACGGCAGGTATGGTGAATGTGTTTTTTGGAGGTTTTATATTCTGTCTACAATAGAAATGTATGGAGTCTGTTTTAAGTCATATACAGTAATAAAGACCTGTCCACTTTTCCTGGATGAAATAATTTTCAGGAAAAATAGAGCACTCACCCCCTTCAATTTTTTATGTTGAAGAAGAGCAGCCACACATTAATTTGAAATACTCCAGTTGAAAAGCTCTGTGTTACAACGTTCCTGTTTTAAAGCGGTGTAGCCTCAATTGCTCTTTTTGCATCAGAAAATTGTCTTAATTAAACTCATCTACTTTAAATGCAGTATTCAATTGCAGTTGGTTTATATTTTGTACCTTAACAAGTTTTAGTTGTACTAGCTTTAAAGTATGACATTTGTTGTCTTTGCCAAGCTTGGAAGTCGAGATGTTGTTGTGCAGAGTTTAACATTTTGTCCTTCTTGCAAAATGTCCTTCTTCCTTCTTGATCCAGAGACAATCCTAAAAAGTGCCGAAAGGCATTGTCCAGCTGAGTTACAAAAACACCAGAGGTCAAGTGGTAAAGATCTAGAAGCACAAAATCTGATTCAGGAGCACCAACAATCAATGACTGACAATAACATTAACCCAAATCCCATTCCAGACGATAAAGCTGAAGACATAGCAGGTATGACCTTTCCAGCAACATTTTCCTTTAGAAAGTTGACAAAGTTTACAATTCCAGTGGAACTGAAATTGTTTTTTATGTTTAATTTAGAAACTCCCCAGCTGAATCAGCTGAAGGTGCAAGATGACAGTCGGTCTCATAGTAAAGTCACACTTGTCATGGCAGGACAGCAGAACCTGTCAAGTCACAAAGCCGAACCAGCTCCTATACTTCACTTACGATCTGAAGAGCACAGTTCTTCACAGGCAAACTCCACTATTTTTACTGGTTAGTGCTGAGCATCAAAACTGCGACTGTTCTTTGGCATTTGTGCACGGATTTTTAGAAATATGTGAATTTTACAGGAAAAAATTTTCTACAATCCAGTGATTTGCACATTTTTCTGACGGCAAGTAATCAGGATCCTAATAAGGTTGCTGGTGAGTGTCCCTCTGTCAGCGTATGCTCAGCATCCCGTCTCTTCGTAGAAGCATGTAACATGTTAAAATTGTTTGCATTTACCAGGAAGGGCGTATGTGTGGGAGTGTCATAGTTCATACCAGAAAACCTTCCTGTGCGAAACCTGTGAAGAGATGCTCTCATCCCGAGATATCTGTCAGCATATGGTCAGCCTCAACCACCAGCTGAAATACTTGGTGTGTATTAGGAATGACATGCAGCAATTGTTCAAAAACATGTTTGTTCATTTTTATAATGACCATGTTTTTCAGCGGAGGGAGGACCAAAGATTCCTGGACATGTTTTGGCTGCAGGATGACTTACCTCTGGACTTTAAAAATCAGGTTTTAATGGGTGTTATCCAAGCACTGTCAAAGCGGGAGAAGGCTCTTAATATTGAACCAGAGGTACGTTGAGTCAACGGAGCATTTCTGTTTTCTAGTTTTGTTTCAAAGTGTGACTCTGACGCTTGGCAAAAAAATAACGAAAAAGTACCGACTTTGTGTTTTTTCTTCAAGTGCATATGGCTGACACCTGAGTTGCATAAAGTTCTCCTAGCAACTCCTTTCAGTAAAGGTAACCATCAACTTAATTAGCAAATGTTGATGAAATTATTGTTCTGTGTAAATTGTACCTAAAAAGAACTAAAACGCATAGTTTGTCTGGAGAAATGTGTAACATGAACCGTGTTTTTACCCTTTGAACTTGTCACAACTTTGATGTAATTAGTTGTGAAATGGAAAAATATTTAGATGTCTCAAGATAATTCAAACATAAATCTGAAAAGTGTGGTGTGCATTTGTTTTCAACCCAAAGTCAGTACTTGGACTTCAAATCCCAGGTTTAATAAGCCTGGCGGGCCACCAGGCACCCACCAGGCAAAGCGTTGTTTGTTCATTTTAAATTGGGATATTTTTATACACTAGTAACCGACAGTAAAGACTGAATAAGCCAGATTTAAAGTTGACATTGAAATGGGGATAAGGGCTCTTCCTGCACCCGCCCACTGGCCTTACACACTATTATTTCCAAATTATGATGGCTACTAAATTTTTGTTATTTTTAATGTTTTTCTAACCCAAAAACTCAGTAGGCTGCTGGTGGACTGCCTGGTGCCCCTACCAAAAGGCTTAGCAGGTTTTCTGGGAGAATATCTGAAATCACCTTCAGATGTAGCAAAACCTGCTTCTGTCTCCTCCGTATTTGCACATTTGGAGACGAAAGGTTTTGCTTACAGCTCAAGCTCAAGTTAGAATGGACGAAAGCTCAATTGTGAATTCTTGCCACAAATTTTAAATTGGATATTTTTCAACCATGGTTTAAACATCTTCCCAACTTTCTCCCTGTCGTGTATTTTGCTCTCCATGATTTTTGATCACCAATCTTCTCTCATAAAACCTCAGAGGCCTTCAGAGGACAACTTTAAAATACATACAACAAGACAATTGTTTGCTCTGGGTTTTATTTGAGGATGTCAGAATAAAGGGAAATAAATACAAACACACCACAACTGCCGTGATTGTATTGAAAATGTGTAATTTTAGGACGTATGAGTACTTTTGCAGGGGACAAAGATACTGATGAAAATGCTGTACCTGTTTTGTCATAGACACAAAGCTCACGCTTAAATCACACATTGACGTCAAAGTAAATGAGCAAAAAATACAGTTTTAAGCAAACATTCCACAGTCTTGTTTTGTACTAATCTATTTTCTGTGCATTCACTATACTTTTTGTAGCATTAGAAATTTTGAAAAGCATCAGAGATGAAGATTTGAGAGTTTTTCATCCATCTGCCTCTGCTGACCATCAGACGGGAGACCGTCACAAGAACGGTTAGTATGTATAGTGAAAGATGAGCGTTACAGCCTGCTTTGTCAAATAATGTCGCACCTCTCTACTTAACATTTGCTTTTAATATCCTAAATTTCTTGCCTCCTCGCATCTTTCTGTGTATTCATCAGTTACATAAAGTTATAGAAATTATTTTTGCAAAATACTACATATAACTTAACTCACGCACCACATAACAGTTATACAGCTGCATGAATTAACCTTGACAATTACACCTTTAAGGAAAAAAACTCTTAGTTTAACATTTTATTTCTGTGTTACAGGACAGCTGACTTCAGAGCCGCAGAGCATACAAGAGTCTCTTCCTGCAAATAGCATGTCGGCTCAAACACTCAAAAAAGACCAAAGAAGGGAAATGGGTAAGAATAACTAAACTACAATATGCTCTTTCTCTTTAGTAAAAACTGATATGTTTCAATGTTTAATTTCATATCAACACTAATCATGATAGGATGCATATATAATTGACAGTTTTTACCATACATGGAGAAAGTGTTAATAATTTGGTAGAATGCACTGATTGCCACAACAGCAGATTTGGAAACCTTTACAACTAAAGTAGTTGCAAAAAAGTTAACTATGTATTTTAATTTTAGTAAATTACCTCTCTTTTCTTATTCTGTATTTTCATATTTTTTTTGTCTTGTATCATGTTTTTAAAGCTGATCAGAATCCAGATGAAGCACAGCGTAAAGAGCCAACCCTGGCTGAAAGTTTTGATGCTGTTGGAAGTGGAAGAACCTCAAGGACGGACGTAATCTCTTCCTCTTCAAAGACTGACCATGCGGTTCTTCCAGACCCAAATGTTGGTGCACAAAACCTAAGGCCTCTACAAGTGAATCCTCCAAACTCAAAAGTTGATCCTGTTGTTCCTTCAAGCTCCACTGTTGTAGATCTCAGTCTAGAGCCCTGCAGTAGTTCTCTCCAGCCACACTACACATCGTTTGCCTCTCAGATTGAAGGAAGCCCTCATCCTCAAGAGCTGAATGCTCCTTACTCGAAACATAACCTTGTTGTTCCTTCAGGTCCCCCAAATCCCAATCCAAACACATGTAGTGGTGATCCTCTACAGCCAGGATTCAATCTTGGTGTCTCTCAGCTCAGACGAAACTATGGTCCTCTTGAACTGAACTCCAACTCAGTAACTGATCTGATTCCTTCAAGCTCTGAAAATCTCGATCAACTGATCAGGAGTGTTCCTTCACTGAGAGATATAAACTCTACACGGCAACATTTCTGGCAATTTGCTTCAAGGCTAGTCTCTGTTCTCAAGACTTGCAATCAGCCAGCTTTAAATACTACTGAAAGTAGAGAGGGCATGAAGATGAGCCATTCACTTGTTGTTCCTCAAGAAAATGCTATAGTTCCCACTGCTGACCTCAGAGAGCCACACAGGTTACATATCAGTGTTCCTAAGGACATCAGCAAAACTGGAAAGCCAAAGCCCAATGAGACTGGGATCAATCAGCTGCCCATTAATACCATCATAACTTCCAGGTCCAGCCACATTAAGCAGACATTTAAAGGCCAAACTTGCACTGACCTGAGCAGACGGCAACAGCCGCCAACACCGAGCCACACTGAGACTGTGGTGTCTCCAGGAGGCTTCAGCCCTTGCATCCAGCCTGCTTGTCTCCCAAATGTGCATCCAGGTTCTGCTCCAACACAGAGCCAGCTTCCCATCGATGCTTTTAGCATTCACCAGCAGTATGTGTATCCAAGCCAGAGCTACCTTCAGCCTGTAGTGAACCCCATGAACATGCCTTCATTCTGTTACAGTTTAACAGAGCACGTGCCTGTTGTTTGGACGAATGCTGATATGCAGATGTTCTACTCCAGGAGGCCAGAAAGTGAGCAATGACTTTTACCAATTTTTTAAAAAAATTTTTTATGCTGACCAATCTCTTCAGCTCAGTTCGGTACTTTCTTTTTTTAATTCCAGAGCTCTGTCTAATGTAGATATCACTTCATGTTGTGGAGTCAGTGTTATCTTGTTAAAACAAATAGGTGTTTATCTTCTGACCTATTTCAAAGGCAATAAGTGAGCTCACTATGAAGAGGTTTTCCGACTTGAAAATAGTGGTAAGCTACCTCAGTATTTTTGTGCATGTGATTTTTTTTTTTACTTTTGTAAACGGCCATATTTCTTGTTTGCTGCATCTGTTCAATGTCAAATATGTTTTATTTCATTGGTGAATAAAATGTATGTTTTGTCTACTTTTTAAAAAAAGACTTTAGTCTAATTGTTTATTTGGACTACATCATGCACTGTGCATGGCTTAGAAAAAACTGAAAGTTCTTAATGGACATGAATGTCATAATCAGAAAACAAACTTGTGGATTTTAAATCCAGGCATTAGGTTCACAATGAATTTATAGAGGGATCCAACCAACCCAGGTCTAAACTATACACACACCACCTCTAATATTAAGATGAGTATGCCTTTATGGATTTTGTCAGTGGTGGTCTTCATGATGCTAATGTAGTGAAGCTTTAAGAGAAACAGCAGTCGCTGCACATTTTGCAAGGGTCAGTTACAGCTTGACACAGCAGCAGCAATCGGGTAATAATATTGAATGAAATGGTTTTAATACAAAATCAATAGAATTGATATAACATTTCAGGCAGAACTCTGAAACTGATGGAGCTAATTGGAAGATTTTGAGGGACGGAGGATGGCAACTCAACCCCGATACATGACGTGAGGATGAGTGAGTTCCAGCAGGGAGGATGTGGGATGGAGCAGGCAGAGGGGATTCTCTCATTCCTCCTGTTCCCAAGTGATGACTATCTAGTCTTTGTCTTTGCCTTGAATATTGGGGCCCAGACCTTGGCTGATGTTAAAGGTCAGATTTAGAACTGCAGTCTTTGTGGTAGTTTCCTCATACGCATGACAGCCTTCTGCTGTTCTGCATTCCTTGGATCATAGCTTTGATTCAGGGCATCTTGGTGTGTGTGAGAAGATGGTCCGCATGGAAGGAAAGCCCGTTGTTCCTCTGTTTTGCTGCAGGCTTTATGGGTTTTGCTGCTGTTGTCACCCATAGTCTAGCCAATGGCAGCCCATAGCAGGAGAATTAGGTGGATTTGACCTAACCAGCTTGAGTTAGATGGAGTTTTAGTCCCTGCTCTTTACCAACAGCTGCTCAAAGGTCACCTTCCATCCATCTGTCAGCAGTTGAGTTCCTTTTTCTTATTTTATGCTTTGCCATATGCTTCCTGAAGGAGCCAGTGATCAACACTGGGTCCCTCTTAGTTCCTATTTTGTCTTGGTTGACAGGCACATCCTGTCCCTGTCAGTGAGCTAACGTCTCTATTTATAGCACATCAACAACCTACATTACATGATTGCAATTTAAACTGTACTTGAGTACAGTTTAAATTATCAGCACATATTACTGCTTCACAATCTCGTTTTACTTCAGGCCAGTTGTAATGACGTTTCAGAGTTTTATATTTTGCAATTTCAACTGATCCATTTTTAAGTATACTCTTTAAATATGAACTTCCTCTGGGAGGGAGGCCAAACTCCGCTTTACTTGACACAGCTCTGCAAGCTGAACTTTAGTTGAGCAGTGCAGATTTTATTTCAAACTGCAGCTTAACTGAATCACGAGAAAATCTTGGTCTGATCATGGAGGATTCCCCCCAATCTCCAGACAGCATCCCTTTTATAAGGCTCCGAACAACAAATATACAAAACCATACAAGGGATTTCCTTCTGAGTTTACTGTTGTTCTGTGGAGTTGAAAATAATCTAAAACCAGGATGCAAAAGTATGAAAGAACAAACACAGGTTTATTTAGAACGCCTGCAGGCGGAGAGATTGAAATACAGTCAAGACTGTCAGACAAGCTCTGACTACATCACACAGAATGTCAGATTTTATGCACATCTTTTCATAACTAACAGGCAGGTGGGACAAAAATTCCAGAAAAAGATCAACATCTAATGAGGTGAGAGGGCACGAGGTTTCAGGTCAAATGGATAATCAGACATCATGACCTTGTTCCAACCACAAGCAACCTATGCACAGTGTCAGCAAAAGTTTAGTTTCTAAGAACTGCCTTGAATCATTATCTCATTTCGCACCTCGGATTCAATAGCTTAACTGCAGGGTGTGAATACTATTTGTCTTAGTCAAGTGCAGGGAAGGCCGACAAAGAAATATAGCTTCTACAGGTGCTAGGGGTTTTACCTTGTTAACACATCTTGTTCAAAACGTCCGCTGCACTCTGTGGAGAAATGTAGCTGCAGCAGAGGAAATGCTTCAATTCACAAAATTAAATTATAACAGACCTTTAAATGATTTAATAAACTTTTTGATCAAAGTAAACACACTGTGAATAATTATTTTGTTCTACAGTTCCATCCAATTAGGCTGGATTCTGTCAGGAAAAGTTCTGCCTCCACACTCAGCTACAGATTAGAAATAAATTTGAGCTTTATGGTAAGGCTTGGTATAATATATACAAGTCCATTCATCTCAGAAAGAGAAGACAATGTAGAGTGAAATATTTCAAGTATTGTATGTTTTAGGAAAATTTTCTAAGTTCATTTACTTATGAGTTTATTTGAAAGGTTGTGTTTTCATATTATTATTCTGTGTGCTGGTTACTTGACTTCCTTTGTTTTGTGATACAGTATTAACTGTCTTTCTAGGTGTTTGCTGGAGGTTAAGAAAGTTTTCACATGCTTGTGCTACTAGCTGCTTTGATCATTAGCTGTCTGTGTTATCAGCTCCCTGTGAAGCTGATTTACAACGGTCAACCTTGTGTT
>CAEFZY010009954.1:0-27659 GCA_903066815.1 Brachyrhaphis roseni | reverse complement strand
TTAGCCATATTGAAGCTCTGAACTAGCTTCAGTTAGCCATATTGAAGCTCTGAACTAGCTTCAGTTAGCCATATTGAAGCTCTGAACTAGCTTCAGTTAGCCATATTGAAGCTCTGAACTAGCTTCAGTTAGCCATATTGAAGCTCTGAACTAGCTTCAGTTAGCCATATTGAAGCTCTGAACTAGCTTCAGTTAGCCATATTGAAGCTCTGAACTAGCTTCAGTTAGCCATATTGAAGCTCTGAACTAGCTTCAGTTAGCCATACTGAAGCTCTGAACTAGCTTCAGTTAGCCATATTGAAGCTCTGAACTAGCTTCAGTTAGCCACATTGAAGCTCTGAACTAGCTTCAGTTAGCCACATTGAAGCTCTAAACTAGCTTCAGTTAGCCACATTGAAGCTCTGAACTAGCGCTCAGCATCATTACTTTGAATAAAAATAAGATGTAAACATAAAGACATCAGAGTGGAAATGATGATGTCCAGGGAGCAACAGCAAAATCATTCGTGGCATTATGAGAAACCCGACCAAGCATGCAGCGAGACGATAAATGAAAGCCATATAATTATGTTTTTAAGGGCAAACAGTCCACCAAGCGCCTGCGACAGCTCTGCTCAAGGTCTGCGTGTGTGTGTGTGTGTGTGTGTGTGTTGAGCTTTATGTCATTCGTCGGATGACAGGCGGAGAATTGAACCGTGAGGAGGGTGCTACACAACCCTCGGCGAGCGCTTCGGGTGCCGATAATCTCACTCCGTACCTTTCAGAGTGAGAAATGTCGCCGCCAGAGATAAGCAGCGGCAGAATGAAAAAGCATTTTAAAAAATAAGTTATTGTCGCACGTTTGTGCAGAATCAAAGACTTGTTGTGCTGCACGTCTTGCTGTGAGGCGGAACCACACACTCGCTATCACTCGATGCTGCGATTTCAGGAGCCTGAGGCGGAGCAGAAATGAAAGAGGCGAACTGCTTGGAATGAACTGACTCTGAATACAGTTGAAATGATATTTCTTAGTGAGAGGAGTGTAAAAACTGACTCCTTTGCAACACATGTGGGTGCTGCTCCAGAGGGGCGCCAAACGATAGTGGAGAGATTATTTGTAGTGACAATTTTTAACACCTGTTTAGCGTGTGTAAGTAAAGTATTAAGGCTGTTGTAGATAAAAGTAGATTTCTGCCAAAAAATGTCTGAAATTTAGAAATTTTACTAGATTAGTTTTT
Organism: Brachyrhaphis roseni; assembly: GCA_903066815.1. Taxonomy (NCBI): domain Eukaryota; kingdom Metazoa; phylum Chordata; class Actinopteri; order Cyprinodontiformes; family Poeciliidae; genus Brachyrhaphis; species Brachyrhaphis roseni. The sequence goes on along the minus strand of CAEFZY010009954.1, from coordinate 26,443 downwards.
TAGTAAAAACTTGAAAATCTCTGAGTTTGAAAAGCTGAAAATTGAGAAAGAACTCAGAAACCTTGAGGTTAAAAGGTATCAGGAAATTTTCTGAGTTAGAAAAACTTTAATATTTGTAAGAAAAAAACCTACTGGAACCAGTGGGATTAATTGTGGAAATTTTCTAAAATTTCTGAACATTTTTAGCAATCAAATTTTTCACTTTTTGAGCTCAGAAATGTATTTTTGTCTACAAAATTCCTGAGATTAGTCTCAAAATTTCAGTTTTTTTTTAGAACATGTTTCTTTCCAAGCTCAGAAGTTTCCAAATTGCTTTCTAGAAAATTTTTGAGAGCAAACTCAAAATTTCTGAGTTTTTTTCTTCTCTCAAGTTTTCTAATTTTCTCGAAAATTTCTCCTGAAAATCTTTTATTTAAAGCCCAGAAATTTCGAAATAATTTTCTACAAAATTTCTGAGATTGATCTTAAAATTTTTTACTTTTCAAACTTTTCAAATCTCCAAGTTCTTTTCTAGAAATTGTCAGTGATGGACCTCAAGTTTTCTGGTAGAAGTTTACTCCAATTTTTATTTATTTTTTTGTATGTACACACCAATGCGGCGTTGAGGTGCTGCGCTAAAGTGGAACCAAAACAATGGTGTAAATATTATTTCCCGTCAGCATTTCCTGTATTTAGCAGCTGTTTGCGTGTGTGAATGATGTGTTCTTTCTGCACACAAAGTTGCGCTCCTGTGTGGATTTTCTGTTACATTCTCCGTCTGTGTGGGAGTGTCGGTGTGTTAGAGGGAAATGAGGGTCAACCAGGAAATAAATGAACGCTGAGCAGAGGAAAAGCAGCATCAGTGATGCTTCACTCCTCCGCAGCAACACGCCGTTTGCTCTCTGGTTTAGAGGCGATTCATGGGCGGCGCAGTAAGTCAGCGGCAGGCGACATGTTTATGTTGGGAGGTCGTCTGGGTGACAATCGGTAGATTTTATTTGCATGGGCTTTGAAAGGTAGGCGTGGTGTTACAGCCTTAACATTACCACTGACAGGTAAAGCGATTTATGCTGCTGCTGTTGCTGCAGGGTGATAATTTGGTGAACACCTGAATGTTTTTGCAGAGCAATATCGGTTCTATTCACCGAGGAGAAAATAGGCTTAGTTGTTCTTAAAATTAACTTTATATCAACAAGACTGTTTTAAAATTTTATTCAGGCTTTAAAATGACTGTTTTCTGGCTGGAGTTGTTTCATATTTTCTAGCAATTCTTTTGACTTTCCAAGCTCAGAAATTTCCAAATTGTTTTCTACAAAATATTTTAGATAAATCTACATTTTTTTTTTTGGGGAATTCTTTGACTTTTCAAGCTAAGAAATTTCCTAATTGTTTTCTAGAATTTTATTTTAGATCAGTTGCAAAATTTTGGAGTTTGCTTCTAGAAAATGTTTGACTTTTAAAAAGAAAATTCAGAATTGTTTTCTAGAAAATTTCCGAGATCGATTACAAAGTTTCCTAGTTTTTTCTAGCAATTTTTTTTACTTTTCAAGCTCAAAAATTTCCAAAAATTTTTTTTTTAATTCTGACACCCATCTAATTTTGTTTGACTAAACATGTAATTGAATCCATAAATACTTTATTTCTCCCAAAGGAAAACTAAATGTTGTTGTGACAGGATCTCTGGTAGCAGTCAGTCTTGTAACCAATCTGAAGACGCTTCTGCCTGAATCCTGTTTTTCTTTCTTTCTCATGATTATTATGACAAGCTAAAAGCCTCCTTTTCAAATTCTTTTGGATTTTGGGTCGTTTCCCAGATGTCACTTGAGTTTCATTTAATTTATTTGATGAGGACGGAGCACATTAATCAGCATAACCACAATTCATGCAGGACAATAGGTACATTTTGTTCTTTTTGAGATGCTAATCTGCTGCTCCCAGTTGTAAAGAAACAACACACTGTTGCCATAGTTACACATCGTTGCCAGAGATGAGCAGAGTACCCATAAAAGTGCACTAAAGTAAAGGTAGCACTACTTCAACATATGTTTACTCAAGTAAAAGTCAAAGTACCCATCCATAATAATAAATTATTCAAGTAAGAGTAAAAATGATGTAGAGTAACTGATCAACTTATTAATCACAGAAAATATTGAAGTTGTATTTAAAAGCCTGTGTTTAGTCTCCACGGCAACAAGCAGTTTTAACCCTTTGAGTGTTAAGTTTCAGATCTCCGCCTGCTTTTGCTTATTTTAATTGTACGCAGTTCTTTAAATGTCCTGTGAGTAAATATATTTGCACATTTATCCATAACAACTGGAACTTTCAATATCTAGCAAGTTATTTTTGGAGTTTATCGTCTATTAAAAGAGTGTTTCATCAGATTAATTTCACTTGCTGTTACGGCGGAGGTGAAATTACCGTAATAACCAGATATTGGCTGGAAAGAGCAACGTCTCCCCTTTCAGAAACCGTTGGAGTGTTTCAGATATCCAAAGAGTGGCGGAGTTACGGTACCGCAAATCTGGCTGGATCGTTGCCGATATGTTCGGTCTGGAAGGGTTTTAAATTGTATGCCATTTAAGATAAAAAATTTGCTAAAATAACTAGGAAACAGACTAAAAAACTGGTGAGAATAGCCGCCATATTTTTAACTTAATGGGCGGAGTTTCTCCTCCTCCTTCCTGCATTTGCTGCTATCTGCTTTGTGAATCTGGTGGAGAAATGAATCAATTAGCATGAGCAATGGAGCTGCACAACATTGAGGAGATTAAACGGCTTCATTAATTCCCGGCTCTGCATGGCGGCTGGTCGTGATGCAGCCGAACTCTCTCCAGTTCATGTTTCATTCATGTACAGTGAGATTGTTGCAGGGCAGCAGGCGGAGAGCAGCACACAGATGAAATGATGATGGGTCATAATGTGTGAAATGACCTTTCCAGGCTGGTCATCGCCTCCCTGCCCTCCCAACCTTCATCGCTTCACTGGAAGCAGAATCACACCGCCTTTCTCTGCAGACATTTCATTCTTTCTCTTCAATTTGTGTGCAAAAACACAACAATAATGGACATGTTACAATGATACCTCCCAAGAAAACGGCATTTTTTTCTGCTAGTAGCTGAAACTGAACACCTGCTCTCGTCCTCCAGAGATAAGATTTGATTAAAAGCCAGCAGCCAGCGGTATAATTTACATGTGAAATGTAAAGGCGGATCTGCTCTCGTTGCAGGATGTAATGGACTAAAGCTTTGTCCTTGATGCTTGGAAACCATCATGGGAAAAACGCCGTTCAGTTTGAAACAGGCAGGGCATCAGAGGCGTGTTAGTCGGACTAATGTGGCTTGAAAAAAGCTGAGGGATGTACTGTAAGGCGGCCATGTTTTTTAAAGGTTTTCTGAGAGATTTCTCTCTAAACCTCATAGAAGTATTCATATTTCGTTAGTTTAGTAGCAAAAAAATAAATAAATAAAATTATGTTTTAATATTTCCTGGACTGTTGCTTTAATTCTTTCATGCATTGAGAATTTCTTTCATCTCCATGGCAACCATTCAGCTGAACAAAACGCCTGGGTGGACCTAGCTCCGCCTTCAAAGCGCAGCTCCTCCTCAGAGCTGCAGGTTTCAAGCTTCCGCATTACACATCAGCTCCTTCAGACTAGTCAGCAGCAATTAGCAAACCATTGGTTTGATTCAGCATGAATATTTTACTGAGAGATTATCCTCTAAATGTTGCACAGGGTCTGGTAGAAGTATTCATATTTTGTTAATTTCGTAGCAAAGAAAAAAATCTTTTTTTGGTGCCATTGTGCGTTTTAGGTAATAATTGAACAGAATTGTATAAAATGTTGTGATCTCATGATAAAGACCTAACACAGCTTTAAACGTCTCCACAACTTCCATCCTGACCTTCTTCATCAATGTACAAGACTCCAACAGGGAAGGAGGCTAATTCAGATAAAAACAGACTCTTCAGTGGGACTTCAGCCACTATTTTAATATATTTTAATGGGTTTTTAAAACATACTTGGAAGGTTGAGGGAACAGGTTGCTTTGTCTTCAAAGAAATAAAACTTCTGAAAGTTTGACATGCATTTGTATTCACCCGTTTACAGCTGCTGTATGTAACTTTCATGAAAAATAGGCCTTAGCGATGTCAATAATGCATGTGTACGTGCTGTTCACATCCTCCTCAGTGCTCTCTTTTATGCTGCGATGGCAGAGCATGTTTTCCGTTAATGGTACGTTGTTTTTCCTCCATTAGCACATTTAGTAGCGCATACACAAGATTGATTGACAGCGTTAAGACCCTCCTCCTGGCTCTGTCTTATACCATACTGTCAGGGCCAGAGGTGCTCAAGTAAGAGTATCACTACTTTAACATATTTTTACTCAAGTAAGAGTAAAAATATAGAGTAACTGTTTCAATCATTTAATATTTAAAAATTACGTAACCTGCAACCTGTATAAAGTTAAAGGGAAATGTTGGTATTTTAAGGACAAAAGTGACAATAATTTACATAATAAACAAAAAAATAACAAAATCAGACAAAAATAAATGTTTCCAAATCAGTTTCTTTCCATGAAAAAGTTATGAAACTTTAACAAAACCTGCATTTGTGTGTCTGTGTCTGGTGAATTTTGTTTAAAACATGTTTGATTTTCATTCAGTGGGTAGAAAATCCAAAACTTTTACTCAAGTAAGAGCAGAAATACTCAGTAAATAAAAGTACTTGGTAAAAAAGTCTAGTCAAGTACTGAGTAACTGAACAAATCATGTAATATTTAAAAATGACATCATCAGACGCACCAAAATGTAAAGTTAAGTGGAAATTTGTTGGTTTTTAAGGAACAAAATTACAATAATTTAGAAAAGTAACAAAAAAATAAAGAGAATTTTTCCAAATCAGTTTCTTTCAATAAAAAACTTTAAGAAAAACTGCAGTTATGTGTCTGTTAAATTTATGTTTGTTTTTCATTCAGTGGGTAGAAAAGCCAGAAATTTTACTCACGTTAAAGTAAAAAGTACATTTTAAAAAAATTAAAAACGTTACTCAAGTAAATATAACGGAGTAAATGTAACCATTTACTCCCCAACTCTAGTCTCAACTTAACAAACATGTAAAAAACATATTTCTGTAAAACTTACACACTGCAACTTCATAAAAACTCACTTTAGATTCGTCGGCGCGTCTCCAAACTCTGATCAGTTGTTGAATCGTCTGCAGAACGAAAAGCACTCGAGTGATGAATTACATCAGAAGAAGTCCATTTCCTAAATGTTGGCCATTCTCCTCAGGGATGAGTCACTGCTTGAAATTCATAATTCAATGCCTGAGCGACATCCGTGATTACGCTGCACTGATGGGATGCATCTGCGGGAATCCACCGCTAAATTTAAATTAGCTTTTTGTTTTAGGGATTTTTTAGCTTAATTTCCAACTCCTAAATCAACCTGCCTGTTGTTTTTTTTAAAGGATTACATTTTCATTATGTTTAATCATTCCAAATTGCAAGCAAAATATTTAGAAACTGGGAGCTTCACTGCACTGATTGGTAGTTTAGTACAGGAAGGAAGCTGCAGGATGAAATGAGAAAAATAAAGTCTTACCTTTTTTATGTTTTTTTTTATGTGTGAGAGGAGAATTGAGCTAATTTTCTCCGAGGGCAGCCATTCGTCACCGAGGCAGCCAGAGATTTTCCTTCCTGCAGTCGGTCCTGCTGCCTCCTCTGATGGAAAATACAATCAGAGTGGACCACCAACCTGATCCGCTTTGGCTCCGCCTCCCGCCGGCGCTCAGACGCTCTGAGGTGTGAGGGGCTGCCTGCATCCTCACATACCAGCAACCAAAGTACCTCCTGTGGAGCGCTGCTTCTCTGGGTTTGCATGTGTAATAACAAAATTATGAGCTGGATCTGGTAATTACGGCTCCAATAATGAGGCTAATAGAGATTAAAAAGCAGATTAGAAAACGTCTTGATTGATACTAAATAGTAGCAAAACATTACAACCACTTAAAAGCCTAAATAAGCTCATAAAGTGCCTCACATCTCATTGGATTATTATCTTTTTCCATTGTAACAACTTGTTTGTTTGAATAATTAAATTGCTTCACTGTCGTCAGAGATAATCAAAAATATCCACATTGCAATAATTTGTTGCCTCTTTGTAATTAATCCTTTTTTTTTGTTCATTCTTCTTTTTTATTGTTTTTACAATAAAGATAAAGTTTAAGCTAGTACTTGCTTTACCAAATTTTTTAGTAAAAACGTGTTAAAAATTTGCAAGTTTTTATCATTCTATGGAGGACTGATGATGTCAAAATTGGTGATAAAAATAGAAATAATAAATGGCTTTCTAGAATAATTTATGTAGTAAATATTTCATCCAAAAAATTTTAAATAATAACTTTTATAACTTAGAGCATGAATCTTGATGTTGATCCTGCCTCCATATCTCTGTTGGAGGGCAATAAGCTGCTGGTTAACAATGGCTAGCATTGGTTTTAGCTGTTAAGTTGTCAATACAATGTGCTAAATCTTAAATATATGCATGATATATTCAAGAAAAAGTAATGCTTTGCTTTGATACTAATTATCAACCCTATAACAACTAGATAACAAGGTCAGGAAAAAGAATAGTGAGATTGAAGGAAGTAGTTCAGTTATGCTAGCTTGACTATGACAATCTGATATGAAGATGTGATGTGGAATTCTGTGTGTTTTGGTTCAGTTAAAAAGTTAAAGAAACGGTCGACCTAAACACCAACTCTGGCAGATCATCAGTAGATCAGGTGTTTAAATTAGCTAATCAACCACCGCAGTGTTAGCTCAGCTAATAGCAGCGGTAGCTAATCTACCGCAGCGATCACTTATTACTAATCAAAAAACAAACGCCAAGCCTGAAAACAACAAACTGTAACTGACTGAATGCTCTGTTCTCTTTTTGTGGGAAACGTTTGAGTGTTTCTCGGTGGCGTTGTTGTCGGTTGCTATGGCAACGAGTCTGCGTGTAGCGTAGCTGACACAAAGAGTGAGAAAAGCAGTGGTTCTGCGTTGTTATTTAACGGTTTTTCCACGTTATTTTCCCCTTTGCTGTGACGCACGGCACTACATAAATAAATCTCCAGGTTTCATTTAGCTATCAGTCGTTCTCACGCGACGTAAAAAAAATAAAATAAAAAGAAATCTAAATAAATAGACAATGGAGAAAAAAGAAGGGGCAATGTAGAAGAAATACTAGAGAATTAATCAGTTTATGGTAAAATATGAAAAAGATTATAATTATGACATTACGAAAGAAGTCTGTCGGTGAAAATGCTCCAAGAAATGTCCATTACTTTGTTTTTATTAGCTTTTTTTGTGATGTTATGACTTTGTGAGGATATTTAATATCAGTACTCGTAAATACTGGTATTACTGGTAAAATGTTCAAACAGAAATCACATTTTGTTGCCTTTAGTTAGCAATATGAGCAACATTGTGAAAAAAGTCTGATTTTAGCAAAACAAAACTGCTGTGTGAAAGTTTTTTGCTTTAGTTTATTTCTCTGTTGTTACACTTGACATTGGGAATTTCTTGCATCATAAAACTATATTTATATAACTCACTACATCTATAAATCCTGCAATAAGATGAGAATAGATGGTTCTGTATTTTCTCCGTCTTTCAAAAAAGAGAAATAAATCTTTAACGAGACGCTCTTCACCCTTTAAACGTTGGCCTTGAAACAGGATGACGCATTTGCCCGGAAATCTGCCAAGCTGACAGTTTGTTTTGTGCAGCGCTGCGTGGGTCGGCGGTTTAGGAGAAACTTTAATTCGCGTCTGAAGCGTTCGCCTCCGCGCTAATGTCAAGAATAAGAACCTGACCCTGGCGGCTGTGTTTCTGTGAAAGCTTGGATCAAAATCAAGGTTTGAAAAGGAGAAATTCACAAATAAAGTCGGAAGCAGGAGCTGCAGAGGCAAAATTAAAGAATCCAACAGCCGAATTACGTAAAAGGAAGAGAAGTAAACTTTACATTGAAGCAGCAGTAAATGGTTTTAAATTTATAGGTGAGTGGAAAAGCAGATAAACTACACCCTGTTCTCATTTTTCCTCTTTTCTCGCTGAGATGATTAAACTGAAGCTGAATGTAGATGAAATAAAATGTTTGGTGCATCAGCTGTCGATTGTTTTCTCAGCGCCTCCTGCTGGGTTTTATGATCTCTGCCAAATGAACATTTAATGTGAATCAACATTTATAATTCTCTTTTATTTGACAAAATCCACAAACGTTCAGATGCCACTTTGCAGGTCATGGTCTGTGAAAAACCTTCCTTTCAATGCAGCCGTTTCCACAGACGTATAAAACACTGAGATAAGACGAATTAACTAATTCTGGGAAATAAAAGTATCCATTTAGAAAGCGCCGTTTATATACGCCGTTTCCATTTTGCTTCAGTGTTTCTTTAAATACATCACCAGATTGAATTGGAGTAAAAGTATCGCAACTTTAACATATTTTTACTCGAGTAAAAGTAAAGAAATTAAGTAAAACAGTATTTGGTTAAAAAAAAAAGAAGTATTCGCAAGTACTGACAAACCGGTCAAGTTATCAATCATTTAATATTTAAAAATTGTGTCATCAGTTGGACCAAAATAGATAAGTATTTGGTAAAAAAGTACTGAGTAACTGATCAAACTATCAATCATTTAATATTTAAAAATTACATCATTTGACGAATCGAACAAAAACAACAAAAATTCTTATAAGTAACCAAAGAAAACCCCAAAATCAAGCAAAAAAAATAAAAAATGTTCCAAATAAGTTTTATTCAATAAAAAACTAAAGAAACTTTACCAGAAACTGCAGGTGTGCGTCTGTGAATGGTGAGTTTTTGGTTAAAACATTTTTGTTTTTCATTCAGTGGGGAGAAAATCCAGAAATTTTACTAAAGTAAGAGCAGAAGTACGTCATAATAAAATTACTCAAAGTACAGTGTAGTAAAAATACTCCTAAACTTACTTTTTATTTTTAAAAAGTAAATGTAACCAACTCTAATAACCCAACAGCTAAAAGCCCAAACTCTTAATTAAAATTCTGTTTCCATATTTGAATATGATATTGTCCAAATATCTCAGACAATAGTGTGAAGACTTTAAAGCATTAATGACGGTTGTTATTTAATACCTTAAAATGTTAAATATTAAGTTTCTTTTTGATATCTTCAGTTATTATTTAGCAGCAGCAGCAGCAGCAGCACTGTTTGGTAAATCTGACCTTTGCTCTTCATCGGTTCTTTTCCAGCTCTTTCACTGCCATTTGATTGACTTTGTGTGAGCTCTGTGGTCGGGACAAACTAATATTTGACAACCCGTTCCATTTATAAATCTACTATATAGCTCTGCTTTTTCCACTCAAACTTTAATCTTTTGAAGCTAACTCTCTAAAAAGTGAAGAATAAGCCATAAAGTGCTTTTTATCAGCTGTTATGCTTTTCTGAAAGTTGTATAAGGTGCAGTTCACCTGGATGAACCTCAGTGTTTTTAGAGTTTTTGTCTAAATGATTCATATAAAAAATGACACAATGTGCTTTTTACTACTTTTGAGGAAACATTTTCAACATTATCAATGAGAAATCATCAACAAATAGTCTTGGTAGTTACTTTTAGATATTTAGGATTATTTAAGGTGGGCTTTCAACAAAATGTATGGTTTGACATATTTTAAAATTAAAACTAGTACAATAAACCTTATCATCAGCAGTGGTACACATGCTAACTTTCTTCACATGCTGGATAGTGTAGATCCTTTGTTTTCTTCACTCCACATTTTCAGCTCCAGTCAAATCTAAACCAGTGTATCTGCACACTTTCCTTTCTGAAACGGAAAGCAGTCGGTGTAAAATTCGATCTAACTTGTCATCCCTTTTGATTTGGGACCAAGGAAATTGCAATTGCAAGCTTCGCTCAACTGACATTTTGACAAATGATGGTTCCAAGAGTAATAACTGGAAACGGGAAACAAAGCTTTTGGGTTTTCTTCAACTGGTTGCTTTATTGTCCACGGCAAAAGAAATTAATGTTGCCTGTACGCAGAGTTGGGTAGTAACATTTACTCAATTACATTTACTTGACTAACTGTTTTAAAAAATATGGAAAAATAATTATTTGAGAGTTTTGGGGATTTTTTTCATCTATAGAAATAGTTTTGTTGGGTTCTTAGAGTTGGTTATATTTACTTTTTCAATAACAAAAATACTTTTGGAGTATTTTTACCATGCTGTATTTTCTTCTTTTACTTGAGTATTTTTTATTATGAAGTACTTTTACTCTTACTTGAGTAAAATTTCAGGATTTTTTACCCACTGAATGGAAAACAAACATATTTTAACCAAAATCTATCCAGACACACACCTGCAGTTTTTGTTAAAGTATTTGTTAACATTTCTGGAAACAATTTATTTTGCATGACTTTTTGTTACTTATGTGAATTATTGCCATTTTGGTTCTTAAAAACCAAAATTTCCACTTAACTTTATATTTTGGTTTGTCAAATGATGTAATTTTTAAATATTAAATGATTGGTAACTTGATCAGTTACTCAGTACTGGAGTAACTTTTTACCAAATACTTTTTTACTCTTACTTATAAATATGTTGGAATAGTGCTACTTTTGCAACACATTTATCCATGTAGTTGCTTTTCTCTGTTCCTAATTTTGTACAATGTTATAAAAATAGGCTCAGTTTATTCATGTATGGTCTCTCTAAGCGTCTGTTTCTCATTGGTGATCCATGTCCGTTCATTAGGTTTTGATCATTTGTTCTCAGATATGTGGGTTGTAAGGTAGTGACTCTGATAAATTAGACGTTCGGCTAATTGGCGTGTATAAATTGCCCTTTAGTGTGGGTGTCTGTGATTGAGTGGTGACCTCTGCAGAGTCTTTCTCACTCATCGGCTATGGATCATTTGACTCAGGCTTCATCGTTTTCTGTTGTCTAGCTTTGAAAGCATATTTTTCTTCTAATGAAACAAACACATTAATGGAAAGTTGAGTGGAAGGAGAACGTGAGAGTGTTACTCAGCAGACACCTTCCACCACAGGAGTCAGTTACAGACATAAAAGGTCTTAATGAAGAATCTGGCTGTTCACAGTGGGTTGTATCCAGGTGTATAAAGCAGGAAAGTTGAGTGGAAGGAAAAACTTTGGTAGTAAAGATGTAACTTTGTATAATGAATTTTTACTTTTTAATTAAATTAATGAAATAAATTACTTTTCCATGATACTCTGTCATTCTACAGGGATTTTTGCATTTTCTCCAGGCATTCGTAGTTTGTCTCTGGGTTCTTCAGCTTCCTACAGTCCTAAAACATGTTAGCTTAATCTGTGTTTCTAAACTGATATCAAGGATTCACATCAGCCCAGTTTAGTCCACTTTAATCCAAATCACCGGTTCATTTGGTGAGGTGTGAAGCAAACTCTGGTTCGTCTAAAACTACTACTGTAACTAATCAAAACTAACCTAAAAGTAAATAATGTTTAACCAATAATAATTAATTAATAAAAACTAGTAAACAAACTCTAAAACTAACTTCAGACAAAAAAATAACAATTAAATAAAACAAAACTTTAAATGTTGGTTTGGTTGAAGTGAACTTTGGTGTGGTTCAAATGCATATGTGAACGCCAAGCGCTCCAAAAGCAGGAAGTGGACTACAACGCAAGGCATTTTGGGTAAATGCAACCAAACCAAACATGAGTCTGGTGCTAGCTGGAGAATTAGCTTGTAGTCTTTTTACCAAAGACAAAAGATAAATCCTAACCACTAAAATCTGATGCTACTCCATTTTTGTTTACATTTTGTGAGGAAGGAGTTTATTGTGTTGCTTCCTTCAGTAGTTCTTTGTGCAGCGCCCCCACAGGCGAGGAGGGGAAAAGCTTTATTTAATTAGTTTGGATCGTTTCATGTATTACGGTGTGAAAGCGAACCGCAGCAGCAGAAAATGTAACAAATGTTGCAATTTTGGTCCCCAACCCAGTCAAATCTACCGGACTATCAGGCGTGAAAACACCCACTGTAGAAGAGTGCATTCTGGGTTATATGGCATGTGAAATAACATGAAATTATTTCAAACAAGAATAAAACATTAGCAATAATTAAACATAAACAAAACTTCCATATCCAAAAAGAAGCAGGAAGAAGACAACACTTATTAAATCCAAACTACCAAATATGTCCCATATTTTACATATTTACACATCAGACTTTTCACTCATGTCACAATTTCTACACTTTCCTAATTATATCTGTTGCCTTGGCAACCATTTCTCCCAATGACTGATTGATAAAACCTGATTACTTTCTGGTAACCTCTTGCAGTTTCCTGTATGTTAAAGGAAGTCTACTTTATTGGATTATCTGTGGCTCTTTCTCACAATTAAAAGTGAATAAAATATTATGCGAGTAAAATTTCCCCACAAACACAAAAGCTGCTCTTGAAAAACTTTCCCATTCGTAACATGCTTCCTTAGTTCTCACGTATTTTCAAATTTATTCATACTTTCATTGAAAGAGCAGTGGAGAAAATAGTATAACTAACAATCCTGACAATAAGGACAGTTTTTGGAGGTTTTCTCCTAAAAATAATAAATCAAAAGTCTTATCTTAATCATGATAAATGACAGGCAAAATGATAAATTCCTACCCTTAATTTCCTCTTAACCTGACGTTTATTGAAAGGCAAATCTTCTCCGCAAAAGACACAATTAGGTACTCTAATCTCACCAACACAAGCCTTTACCTACCTATGAATAATTTAGTATTTAACCAGCTGAAGCTGATAGCAACAAAACATATTTCTGTGCCAAGTGGAGGCTGTGTGTTTGTCTTCCCCTGACAGCAGAAGTGGAGAGAGAGGAAGACTCAGCCGAAGTGTAATCGGTTTAATGCCTGCAGTCGGCCAAAGCGAGACAACATCAGTTATGAGGAGATGCAGTGGGAGTCGTGGTGCAATAATGCCTCTTCCAGATGCTCTTCTGCCAAGACGGCGAGGAATCTGACCTTTAAGGAGTTCTGATATTTGCTTCTAGAGAGGTAGCAAAAAAATACGCAGAAACTCCCCAAACAGCGGCTCGGCTGCAGGTTATGTAAAGTTTATGGTTTCAATCATAAAATCTGCAGAGAAATGAAAGGAAAACGGAGGATTGGCGAATTAAATGCAACACTGACTCGTTTTTTCAAACCACAGGAATACTGTCGGAAATCTAATGGAAGTTTATGACAATAAAAGTGTGACCAGTATTTTCAGAAAATAAAAACAGAAAAAAGGAATAACAAAATTACCCAGTAATATATTAAATTTCCTATAAACAAAACATCTTTTAAGACCCATTCGGTGTCTAGACCTTCAGGATTTGCATCACTAACCTGCACAAATATTTTCATTTTTATTGATACTTTAATTGTAGAAACAGTGGAGAAAATAGTAAAGCTAACAATGCTGATGATTTTAAACATCATTAATTGGAATTCAGGTTTTCCCCCAGTGTATTATAAGCCTGGCGGGCCACCAGGCTTTAATTGTGTCCCCACCAGGCTAAGAGTTCCTTATTTATTTAAGATTTTAAAAATTTTCTAAGACTTTGTAGTTGGTGTTCAGGTATTATTCTTCCAATAACACAAATTATCAAGTGATATTTTCAAATTTCCTGCCAATTTTAAATGTTTTTTAACTCAAAAAGGCGGCGGGTCGCTGGATGAACGACTGCCTGAATGCAGTTTTCTGGAGGAAACCCTGGATTTGCATCACTAACCTGCACAAATATTTTCATATTTGTTTGTTGATATTTTCAAAATCAACAATCCTGATGATTTTAAACATCATTAATTGGAATTTTTCATGACAACAATGAATTAAAATTCTTATTTTGATCAAAATTAATGGTAAATGATGCAATAAATGCCCACCTTTACTCTGTCATCTAGTCAAAAATGTTAACATTTAATATGCAAACTCAACCTTGTAGAGTCTCAGATGGACATCTTGGGTTTTTTGCAATTTCAGAAATCCTTACATGTGGGCGACCTTGGAGTGAATTTGCTGGAACATCCAATCCTGAGAAAACTGGTTGCTGTTTGAAAAGCTTTTCTGGACTTTATAATCCTTCCCAGATAGACATCAATCGCTTTTAACAATTAAACGTGTCTTCTTTACAACCATCCCCGTCATTTCCCCCATTTTTAAGCAACTAGAAAACACAATGCAGAGTTCAAGGAGGACGATGTGAGAAAAATGCACAGCAAAAAAGTTGCAACAGAAAACCGCACAGCAGGAAGATCTATAACTTGGATCAATACGGCCAGAGGCAGCAGACACACGAGAATATCTCTGTCACTGAAGATAAATATATTAGCTCTGCGTCTGAGGTGAAGGAGGGGAAAGTTTGATCACAGATGCCTCAGACACCTGTGGGAAAGTTGCTGACCCGTCGCAGAGGCTATAAATAAATCAGCCTGAAACAAAACCCGAGAGAAGAAGCAGAAGTTTATCATCCTTACGGTGTTATTGATGCGTGTGGCGCCTCCTGACCTCCGTTAACGGTTCGCATCGTCACGCCGCTGCCTCAGGAGGAGGGAGAGTGAAACCAGAACTGGAACCAGAACCAGTTACATTTACTTAATTACATTCAGAGGTGGCCGAGTAGCATTACCTCAAAATGTTTTACGCAAGTAAACGTAGAACAGAAATGACTCCAGAGTAAAAAGTATTTGGTAAAAAGGCGACTCAAGTACTGAGTAACTGATTAAATTATTTAATATTTAAAAATTACATCATCTGATGGACCAGAATGTAAAGTTAAATGGAAACTTTTGGTATTTTAAGGATAAAAATGACAATAATTCATATAAGTAACAAAAAGGAACAAATCAGGTAAAAGAAATGTTTTCAAAATCAGTTTCTTTCAACAAAAAACAATTATGAGACTTGCAAAAGTTGTACTCTAGTAGTACTTTTACTCAAGTCAAAGTAAAAATTACTCAAGAGTACAAAGGTATTTGGTAACTGATATAATTATCTAAGATTTAATATTTTAAAATGACATCATCAGACAGAACGAAATGTAAATTTAAGTGGAAATTTTTGGTATTTTAAGAACCAAAATGACAATAATTCACATAAACAACAAAAAACAACAAAATCAGGCAAAATAAAATGTTTTCAAATGATTTTCTTTCAATAAAAAACTTATGAAACTTTAACAAAACCTTTCAGTGAGTGTCTGTTTATGGTGGATTTTTTATTAGATTTGTGAAAAATTGTAAGGACTCTGTATAATTTGGGCCTCATAAAAAGCTACAGCTTGACCTTGAGTTTGACACCTGTGGAAAAAAACACATTTGGAAAAATATTATTTTATTTTTTGGTTAGTTATTGTAGTTTTTGTCCTTAAAATACCAAAATTTCCACTTAACTTTATATTTTTATCCGTCTGATTATGTAATTTTGAAATATAAAACAATCAGTCATTTTTTTTCTTTTATTTGAGTAAAAATATGTTGAACTCTTGAGTATAATTTTTGCGTATTCTGGCAATGTTTCTGTTTATTTCTGTAAAACCGTCCAAACTACTTAAATGTTTGAGGCGTCTGTCATCCATTCCTGCATTTATTTGATGCTGTTGGTGCATTTTAATGCAGTCAGGTTTAGTCATACTCCTACAGCAAGCAAGCCAACCTTCAGCAGAGTAGAATTTATTTTATGTGCATCCAAATACAAGAAAAAATAAAAACCACCTGTTAGGAGCTTCCAAAGCTGCTGGTTATTTATCTCAGCGATGAAATCCACAAGGTTAAATTCATTGTCTCTAAAGTGAAATGTAAGAGACACAAAGAGGATTTTTAATACATTTTTAAGATCATGGAGAAAGATGAAAGTTATAGACACCTTCCAAAAAGAGAATAAGCCATGAAAGCTCAGCACATTAATGGAAAATTGAGTGGAAGGAAGAAAAATGTGCACAAACAAGAACATTTAATTTCTCTGAAAATTTACTGTTATTGTGGGGAAGACTAAAGACTTAGCAGTTATCCAGCAGACAGCATAAACCACAAAATGTTATTACTAAGGAAGCTGGAGATGAACATATTAAAAGAAAGTTTAGTGGAAGGATAAAAGCAACAGGAGAATTTAGCTTATTTATAATTATTCAATAATCAAGGGAGGTTCTGCTGACTTAGTAACTATCCAGCAGGCAGGGTAAAGGTAAACAACAAAAAGTTATCACTAATGAAGGAGCTTTCAAACACAGTAAAAGAAAGTTTAGTGGAAGGAAAAATATTACACAAACAGGGGAATTTGACTTAGTAACTATCCAGCAGGCAGGGTAAAGGTAAACAACAAAAAGTTATCACTAATGAAGGAGCTTCCAAACACAGTAAAAGAAAGTTTAGTGGAAGGAAAAATATTACACAAACAGGGGAATTTAATTTATTTGAAAATGTACAATTATTATGGGGAAGACCGAAGACAAAACAGTTATCCAGGAGACAGGGTATAAATGTTATTACTAAGGAACATATTAAAGGAAAGTTTAGTGGAAGAAAAAAAATGTCACTTTGTAGAAATTAGAATATGAAACTGTATTTGTCTTACAGTTTAAGAAAGTAAGACACCAGAGGTACATGCTAAAGAGGCTAGCTAGTTTCTGTTGTCTTCAGATGTATTGATGGAAAGCTTAGTGGAAGGAAAAACTGTGCCACTCTCTAGAAACTTTACATTTCACTTGTCACCATCTCTGGCTTCCTCTGTAACTATCTCCATTTGCAGGGCTGTTTATAATGTAACAATGTCGCCTAAAAGGTTTTTAATTTCTGTATTTTTCAGGGAAGTTTTTCTGTTTCAGGCCTCAGAAGAAAATATTGAACTCTGCTTGCTGAGAGGAATCCTGAGGGAGATCAACAATTATCGAGCAAAACCAGGTCGGTATTTCTCTGCAGCTCACTGTGAGCGAATCTTAAAGCTTGGAAATACAAAATAAATCTTCTGATACTCAGACCGACTTAAACAAGAATTTATTCCCCACAGAAATAATCAGATAAACTCAAGTTTGTGTTTTTCAGTGTTTAAATTATTGTCAGCATTGATTTAACTCATCGGAAGGTTGAAAACTTTCATTTCTAAGTTAAATAACTTAATTACCAATACGGCGAATCAAATGATTTTCTGCTTTATCAAAACAAACAATCCAAACAATCTGTTCCAATCCAATAGAAAGGAAAGAGAAGAAGAAACAAGGATGAAAATGGGGAGAAAAGAACAAAAAAGAGGGAAAATGAAGGATTTTTTTAGCAAAACATTTATTTGTACATTTATTTAACAAGGCAGTGTGTTTCCTCCATCAGGCCGACCTGAACGGCGTTTCAGTGTTTCCTCCCTGCAGAGATGCGGCTAAATGTATTCCAGAGAAATTATGCCGATCCTGATTTAATTCTCTGAGATGAAAACGTCTCTGGAGAGAAGTGAGAGAGCATCTACGGTATTATTTAACCTGCTGAATTAATGCGTACTATGTACCCAATTATTCAACAAATGCATTTAGAGATGAGCCAAACAGGATTTGAAATGAGCCCTTTGGTTTCATTAACTTGTAAAGACTCTGGGGTTTGCTAAAGACAGAAGTAAGTAAGAAGGAAATGAAGTGGAAACAATGCTTAAAGCCAGACGCTAATGGCTGGGATTTATCTCAAACGTCCTCAGGACTGTATTAAACTCTGCAAACAGAGGGATTATGTTCATGCTAGCAAGCTAGAGCGGCTCTTTCTAATCTTACACTGCAAAGCATTAAAGTATAAAACTAACCTGTTTGCATAGAGTAAATATTAAGCTTAAAATTGGGCTGTTTTGATTGGTTTCATATTTGTTAATTTATGTTTTAGGAATAAATTTCACTTGATATTTTTACATGGAAACACTGCAGCTCACAGAGACAGACTGCACAAACAGAAAATGGTTGAAATGAGTGAAAAAGCAACAGGAAGAAAGAAATAACATCAAAGGATATTCAGAAAGTCTGGAAAATCAATTTTAAAATCTTAAGAAATTAGGACTTTTACTGTGTATATATGGAAATCAAACAATCTTGACACATTACACTGATTGGATGATGTTTTGCATGTTTAAAACAATCAGTTTTAGTCTTATCTGACATATTTTGGCTTCTTTATTTGGAGTTCATAACTACCAGTTGTCATTTCAACAGGTTTCCTCCCATTCGTCCAGAGGAGTTCATGCAGTTTAGGTCAAATCTGATTTCCTAGACAGAATTCCTGCAGACCTCTCATAGAAATGTTTGTTTTACTTCATATTGGGCTGCAAGGCTCTTACATGATCTCTGAGATCTAAAGTGAGACTAAGAGATGCTCAGATAAATGAAAAGCTGTTGGGAACTGAGCAGTCCGGGCTCTCCGCGGTGAGCCGAGTTTCCTGTCAGCCCTCCCACAGCGAGAGGAGCCTTTCTGCCTCACAGAGGTTTTTATTTTTAACCGTCACAGCAGCAGGAGCTCAGGTTTTGTCAGCGGTGAGAATAGGACCTTGCTAGACATTTGATATTTTCCGTAACAGAAAATGCGGCTTGGAAGAAATGCAGGGATTCGATTCCAGCTGCCACTTTTTAGGAAGCAGAAACCAGAATCTGTTACCATGAGATCATATGTTGATGCCTTAATGGGGCAGTATTATGTAAAGTTTACTTCTTTAAGCTTTACATCATGTCATAATGTAACAAAAAACCTGGAGAGTTGCTTTGATTCTTTCATGCATGTTTGAGAAATCATTTAATCTCCATGGCAACCAGTCAGCTGTACAAAACGCCTGAGTTTACCTAGCTCCGCCTTCGAGACGCAGCTCCTCCTCTGCAGTTTCTAAGCCATAAATCCCCCACTCAGCTCCTTCAAACTAGCCAGCAGCAATTAGCAAACACCTGGTGAAACTGCTGAGCTCATTAAACGAGATACTTCTCTGTGAAACGCTGGTAAAAAATTCAGTTAAAGGGTCAAAAGAGGCGGAGTTTCAGGAAGAGCAGGAGCTTCTTACAGAGACAGACGCCCAATTTCAAGGTGTTAATTTACAAGGTAAATTTTCTTTTAAATCAAATTCTATATAGAGCATTTTTATAACAACTGAAGGTAACTTAGTTACTTAATTATGCTATAAAATGGCACCATGTGCCTGGAAAACACATCATACTACCCCTTTAAACAGATACATTTAATTGTATCTGTTTTATTAATTGTAACAGCTGGGATGTTAAATAACTATCAGCTCATAATTCAGGAGTAGGATTACTAACCATAGACTGTCATGTCTCTTCATAAACCCTCAGCTGTGCAGATGTTGAGTCTGATTTAATATAGAAACAAAAGGATGTTGCTGACATGCAGTTTGGAGTCTGCAGTAGTGATGGTCAAAGCTTTTAACATTACTTTTTTTTGTTTCTTTTTTTTGTTTGTGGTTTTCACAGTGATTAAAGTGTTGCTGCTTTAACTGTCGCCTTATTTATGACGGTAAGGAGTTTGTGTCTGAGTGCCGTTGGTTGTTATGGGACGTCCTTGGTTTCCTGCCATGTGCAGAGACAGACGGTAAATTTTAGATTGTTCCCTGCAGTCGGAGGTGGGAGGCTTGTTGTTTTCAAGGATGCAATAGAAGTGTTTCAGTAAACAACGCTTTAAGCTGAATGAGCAATAAGTTTTCTACATATCATTCACCCATCAGCAGCTGTAAAAAAATAAATAACTACATTTTATTACTACCTTCATCTCACATTAAATGAGACTTAAATGTTCCTGTTTTAGTGATGTTTCTATTTAGAAACTTCAGGAATAACATCCAACCTAACTAAATTAGCAAGTCCCAATTCAAAGTTCTAAAGCCAGTCAGAAATGCTAGTCAAAGAAGCTAATATTGCTGACAACACAAGCTAATGTAAAATATTTTTCCTCACTATTTTGTAGTAAATCTATGGCAACAAGTGTATTGGGCCATTGGAGATATGTAAAAAAAAATAATAATTTCTGCAAAAAAATATCTGAGACGTTTTTCAGAAAAAACAAAGACATTTCTGGTTTTCAAAAGTTAAAACATTTGTTAGAAAAACCTCAGCAATTTTGAGATTTTGGTCAACTTTACTGTATTTTACTGTATCTATATTCAGCTGTTCATCCACGTGTATCGTTTATGTGGTGGTAATATTCAACCTTAAAAGACTTTTATTTAAAAATATATATAAAAAATTCGTTTTATTCACAATAACGCCGTAATGCTGATAATTATCTTTATAAGAACTAATTACGGATTACTTTAATTGTGTTCTTCCTCTTTAAATCACGGCTTGACGTCACTGCGACCAGACAAGAAACTAACGGGATTTGCGTGTGCGCATGCGTCGTGAAGGAAAAACAAGGAAGTTTTTTCCTCAATGGAAACTCTGTGGATGGGACAGAACTTAGCAACAGAGCGAAGCTAATTGGGTTTATTCTGCCTCATGTAAAGG
Source organism: Brachyrhaphis roseni (assembly GCA_903066815.1). Taxonomy (NCBI): domain Eukaryota; kingdom Metazoa; phylum Chordata; class Actinopteri; order Cyprinodontiformes; family Poeciliidae; genus Brachyrhaphis; species Brachyrhaphis roseni. Next base: position 5,937 of record CAEFZY010009954.1, on the reverse strand, counting down.
TAAGAGAGTCAGTGGCGGAACTGAAGCAGTTATGTCCGTCTATTTCTGTACGTCGTTTCTTCGCATAACCTGTTGAAGGCTAATGCTTGAGCTAATTAGGCTACTAAAACGGTAAACTCAACCAAGAGCCTTTTATTTGAGCTAATAACCCTTCATATATTAGCTAAGCGTTTTAAAAATGCTCCTAATTCAGTATTAAGAGACCCGGGCGCCTTTTAAAAGTATCTTCAGTTTGACGACTGATTAAACGTGTATTAAAAATCTCATCTTGTACTGTTACGTCCTTTTTAAGACGATTTGCAACTTAAAGCTGCTACTCAGATTTATTATTAGAACCAATAAAATTGACTTTAGCTTCAGCTCCTACCTATAGAACCTGCCTTATTCAGTTTTCCTGCTAGTTTTATTGTAATTATTTGACCAAGAGATAAACTACCTTCACAAGAACAGGCTTTAATGATGACATCACAAAAGACACAATGCAGATAATTCCCTTATTTTAGTAAGCTAGAAAAGAATAAGCAACTCAGTTTTTAGCATAAAAATGCACAAAGACATAACTTTGACAACATACAAATACAATTTGAGAATATTTTCAACCCATTAGGTATAAACTAGATCCCTGTTCTTCCATTTAGATTAATAAATGGAGTCCTAGATATCTCTGTAGACACTTATAAGACATTAAAAAGCCTGGCAGTTAACTAGGAGGGTTACTTTTTATCTCCTGTTTACATCCTGACTTTTTCCAGAATGTTTATTTTTTTAGCAAAGTGTTTTTCAAGGATTTAAGCTCAATAACTTCAGAATGTTTTATTATGGAACGTCTTAAACTGCAGTTTTCTTTGCAGCCTTGAAAAGATTAAACTGTTAGTGTTTCCACACTTTCTCTTCTATCCAGTTATTTTTGGAAGTTGAAAGCTTGAATTTCGTGAAGTAATTTCTACAATTAGTTATGTAAATCATCCTAAAAAGGTGCACATTTACAAAATAATTAACAAAGAGTTAACTTATTGTCTCCAACTTGGTTTAAATACGTTGTTTGGATTAATCAGAACTCGTATAAAAAGCTGTAAATGACTGAGACCAACAGCCTGCGTTTCTCTCCCCATACAGCTGTTATGCTACGCTAACAGCAGCTGGAAGCAACATGTTGACAGCTGGATTATCCAACAACAAGGTCAAGTATTCCCGACTGGCAGCTGACGACGATGGCTACATCGACCTGCAGGTCAGCGCCTCATCGTTAAGATTTTAACATTTTTATTGATTGATTGATTATGCAGTTAGAATTAGCTCTGATCCACTTATTTCACCTCTGATACCGATATTTGAGGTTTGGTATCGTCTGATACTGAACAGACAGAAAAACAGCCTTAAATTGACTTAAAACGCCTATTTTTTTTTTTTTTTACTTAAATGTAATGAATTACAAATTTATTTGATAACTTAACACCATTAACTTAACAAATTTGATCGAACGTGTAAAAACAACTTTAATTTGTTTAGTCAGTGTAATTAGGACTATAAAAGCCAATGAAAATAAATAATGAAAAATTTAATGTGACAAAATCAATAAGTTGATTATTTTGGTCAAATATGTAAAAATAAACTAAAGATATGATATATCGGCATTAACATTGGTATCGGCTGATATTTGTAATTTTTTTAGTTTATTGGAATCGGCTCGCAAATTAAAACTGAGAATATTAACAACCAATATTAATTTCCATCTTGTTGATGTTTTTTTTCCAAAGGTATCAAAATGATAAATATATATGATATCAATAAATATTAGGTATCGGCAATGAAAGCAATATTAATATCAAATATCGGTACCGGCCAAAATATTTGTATCAGCGCATTCCTAAAATAAACTGCAACAAATTTGTGTTAAATGGTTCAGAAAGTGTAATTAGGAATTATAAACATAATGTAAAATAAATAAATCATAGCATCAGAACCGATACAAATATTGATATTGGATATCAACTTTAAGTGCAAAATGTTTAATTGAATTGGTGCCAAATTATATGCTGATTGAAAAACTTTTTTGTTTTACTGCATAATAATTACAGTTTCTGTGTGACTAGTTCAAGAAGAGTCCACCAAAGATCCCTTACAAGGCGATTGGCGTGGCAGTAATCTTGTTCCTGATTGGCTCCTTGCTGATCATTTTGGGAGCTCTGTTTCTGGCCGGGATCATCAATGTCGAGGTGAGTTTGAAGTTTCTTCTTGATTTATTCGGCTCAATAACTTGAAGTTTTTGACATTTAAAGTCTGTAAATTATGCATTTTTAGCACTGGTTCATTTCAGTTTGTAGCATTTTTATGCCTGCATGATTCCTGTCAGTATTTGCCTAAAAATGGTCAAATATTGGGAAAAAAATTGTTGTTAAAGCAACTAGAGTACAAAGAACCGCCCTTAAAGACCTTCAGAAATTATTTAAATAAAATTATAATTACATGCACTTGTTAAATAAAACGTATTTTAGTAGATGTAGATGTTTTAATAAATTATTAAATACAATAATTAAATAGTTAAATGTAAAAATAGTTTATGAAATGTGTATACATTTTACAGAAAACCAAATAATTGTATTTTTATTTAATTTGATCATCGTAATCTGATCTGTACAGGTTGTTGCTCTTAGCAAGGGGAAATATTAAATAACATTTTATTTTTCTCCGAAGAGTGTTTTTTTTTTATTTATTTTTTTTAGCGGCGCTAGTGGCTCGCATTTTTTGACAGTAGACTGACAGGAAGGAGGGCGAGGAGAGGGGGGAAGACATGCGGCAAGGGTCGTCGGGACCAGGAGTCGAACCCGCGACGTCCGCGTCGAGGACTAAGGCCTCCAAACGTGGGACGTGCTAAACCCCTGCGCCACCACAGCACGCCCCACATTTTATTTTAAAATACTTTTATTTAATTTTACTGTATAAATAATTCAGGTTTAAATATGTAAATATTTAACAATTGTATGTTGAATTGTTGCACTTGTGGCCCTTAATACAACACAGAAGAGTGAAATAATTAAAATATGCTCTTAATCATGTCAGAAGATGACAATCCATAACATATCTATTATCAGATTAAGAAATTATTAAAATATTTTACATTTTATATGGATTTTTATTGGATTGTGGCACTTTTGGACCATTTAGTGAAAGTAGAGAGTCTTTTATTTTATTTAAACAGCTTCATGGACTAAATAAAGTAGTAAGTCAGGTACCCTAAGCTACACATTAACTGTTTTTATAATTTATGCCACTTAGTGCTACAGATATTTTTACCGTATCATAGCAGGAAAAGCCCAGGTGGAGCAGAATTTACTGCTGAGTTGGTCCCCTTAGTCGACCCGGTGAGCTGTGAAACCTGAGGATGCTTCACTGCCTCACCTGCATGAAACATGGCTGCTTCCAGTCTGATAATTAGTGCAGCCAAAATGACGTCTGCCTCTGTTTTTGGACAAACGTTGAAAATAGACGCTTCGCAGCTGCAGCAAAACAACCAAACCTCAGACTGGACAAAGAAAAAGCTTCACTGATGGTAACAAAAATGACAGAAATACTCAGTCAGTCAGTCTGTCAGTCAGTCTGTCTGTCACTTTTTTTACTCACATTCAGTCAGTCTCACTCGTTAACTCATTCATTACTAACTCACTAAGTCTTTCACTCACTTGCTTAGTAACTCAGTTAGTTGTTTGCTAGCTCCCCGGTGACTCACTCACTTACTATTAACTTGTTCACTCAGATTTACTCACTTGCTCAGAATCATTCACTCACTTGGCTTCTCACTCTTTCATTTGGTTAGTCATTCAGTTTCTTACTAACTCACTCAATTACTACTAACGCTTCTACTCACTCTCTTAGTAACGCTTTCACTCGGTAACTCAGTTGTTTGCTAACTCACTCAGCCTCTCATTAACTCAATCACTCGGTAACCTGCTAGCTCACTCACATACTACCTACTCACTAATGCGTTCACTCAGTTATATTCACTCACTCAGTAAGTCGCTGGCTTGCTAACGCGATCACTGAATCACTCGGTTACTAACTCTTACTAACTCATGTTCACTCACTCCCTCGCTTAGTAACTCAGTCATTCGGTAACTTAATCAGTTGTTTGCTAACTCACTCAGTTACTACTAACTCACTCAGTTACTACTAACTCAGTAACTCTTTCACTCACTCACTTGGTCATTTGCTAATTCACTCACTAACTCACTAACTTGCTCCAAGTTTTAATTTCTTTAAAAAAACGAGTAAAGGAAGTAAATCTACCAGCATCAGATTACAGGATTACAGTTAGTTAAGTAGAAGCTCTATTTGGTGAAAAGTTGTCAGAGTTGATTGATTGAGTTTTGTTTTATCTATTTCTTTTAATAATCTCAATTACAGTTTTTGAACAGCCAGCACTGAAGGAAAGAGTTTATCTACCAAACAAGATCAATTCCTTTGTTTTTAGTCAGGAAACTTAAAGATGTAGAGTTAAAGTTCTGCACTGCGGCTTTAGTTCTGCACCAACACAGAAAAACAGATTGTTTTAAAGCCTTAATGCTGCAGTGATGCTGCAGTGCACCTCTGTAAACCAGCAGACCTGCATCGACCCGGTGCATGATGCTGCCATCTGGTGGTGGAGTCCAGCGCTGCACCCTGACTGACTCATGGTTTACATAAAAGCAAAGCCTCCTGCTGTGCTTCTGTTTCACATTTTCCTACCTTGCTTTTTCATTTTCACCTTCTCTATTTGATGTTTGTTTATATTTTTTGTTTTGCTGCTAGAATCCCGACCGCACCATCCCCGTCATCGTCATAGGCCTCCTGGTCTTCCTGCCCGGCTTCTACCACCTCAGGATCGCCTACTACGCCGCCAAGGGTTACCGCGGTTACTCCTACGATGACATCCCGGACTTCGGCGACTGACCCGAGCGAGTGTTTACTCTCTGAATCGAATGTAGCAGAACGAACGGAGCAGTGGAAGTCGGCATGTTGGAGCTTTGCTGAAATGTAGCAGAAATGTATAACTGAGATGTTTCTTCTTTGCTCTGTTTGCTCTTGTTTCTTCTTCGCTTTATTAGCCTCCACGCCGAAACACGGCCGACCTCAGAGACTCAAGCTGCTTTATTAGCAGCAGAGGAAGCTGGCCTGCAAAAACCCGACACAGAAATCATAACGTATTTCTTATTTACCGTCGCTCCAAGGTGGCTGTAGCTCTATATTCTCATCCTTACAGGTTCTTCTGGGTCAGAGTGTTTGCATGATAATCCAAAGTAGATTTTTTTATGGTGTGCAGGTATATTTTTTTAAAGTGTTTGTACTCTTGCTCTGTGTTTAGAATGTTTTAAAGCAGTGTTTCTTTTTTGTTATGCTGGACGACAAGAAAGAATGTTTTGACTGCAATGAAGCAGAAAATAAAATGTTGGGGTGTTTATTAAATGTTACGTGTTGAACTTCATCAGGATGTCAGGAATATTAACAAATGTGGTTTATTTAAGGTTTTTCTCAAAGCTGTGATAGCATGTTAGGGTAATTATAGATGAGGGGGAAATAGGTGAGTAAATTTCTGCCAAAAAATCTGAGATTTTCTAGAAAAATCAAGTTTGAAAATTTGCTAGAAAAATCAAAAATGTTAAGATTAATTTCAAAAATATTTGAGAAAAAAACGTGGGAATTTCAGAGCGTTTATCTAGAAAATTTCTGAGGTAAATTTCAAAATGTATTTAATATTTGGCTTTTCAAATTCTGAAAATTTTCTTAATTTCTTTGAAAATTTTTGAAATTATTCTCAGAATATCTGAGTTTTGGCAGAAATTGACTATATATATACAGTACAGACCAAACGTTTGGACACACCTTGTCATTCAATGAGTTTCCTTTATTTTCATGATTATTGACATTGTAGATTCACACTGAAGGCATCAAAACTATGAATTA
>CAEFZY010009953.1:0-18806 GCA_903066815.1 Brachyrhaphis roseni | reverse complement strand
AGGGATGGGGGGGGGGGGGGGAAGGAAGAAGGGGGGGGGGGGGGAAGGGGGGAGGGGGTGGGGGGGAGGGGGGGGGGGGGGGGGGGGGGGGGGGGCGACTATCATCATTATAGTGTAATACCCCATGAAATGGTGGGATCATTACAGTCTATGGCAGAATCATTATTGTCTATGAGCTTTATGAGATTCTGGGTAATGACGGGGAAGCACAATAAAGGGGGAAAGAGGTGCGCCCTCGAAAACTCCCCGTCAGGCCCCCGTGATCCAGCCGCTCAACCTTCACACCGAGCCGTTCGCTTTGAGGCGACGGGAACCCCGTCACAATACTGTCGGCCTATATTGTTTTAATTGAAACTGTCAGATTTTTAATTAATGTGGACGATTGTTGAAGCACAAATCACAAACAAACGTGACTCCCGTTAAGATGATGAGCGATTTGATCTGCTCTTTTCTTTGGAAAACGAATAATAAGCAGTCAAGTAAAGAGTCAAAAGTGGTCCGGCGTTTACTTAAGTGTGCACACTGAATTAATTTGTGGCACTTGAAAGATGAGCGTTTTCACATTTTTGTCAGGTTACAACCCTCAAACGCACATTTCATGGAAGGAAATGATTCATGGTGGTAAATATTATATAAGGAGCAGTGTGGTGTGTGCTTGTGTTCAGCCTCCAGATTCAACGTTTCATTGAACCAACTTTCACCTCAGTGGCAGTGGGAAGTCTTTCGGACGTCTCTGTTAGTTTTGTGTGGGTCGTAGCTGAAGTGTTTTTTTTGGAAATTGTAAAAGCTCAGTCACACTGGAAGGCCAGCGTCCGTGAACACCCATTTTCAGGCCTTGCCACTGATTCGGTGTACTTTTCTAAACCATTTCATTTCACTTCTGGCTGTGGAAAGACATTTGCTGCCTCTGAAAGTTTCGTTGCACAACAGTTCAGTACCATACTCCTCCCATTTCTGTTTTCCATTTTTCTCACCCAGCCCTGCTTCAAACTCTTCCTGAACATTATTGCTGGCCTGTCTGCTGTTCTTTTGTGACCTTCACAATGCTATCCATTCACTAATGTCCTCAAAGAAAACAGTTTGATATTTAAGTTTAAAACCAAAACAAATTTAGTTAAATAATGACTTTTTAGAAATGGACCAACACTACTAGCTCAATTCTAACCACTCTGCACATCTGGTTTGTCCTCCAACGTTGAACATAAAAAAGAATTGAGTAATAACCCAGCAAAAAAAGTGATAAACTATTTAAGTCTATTCTAACAAGAGGATGTATTAAACTTTTTCCCGATAACCACATGTAAGATGTGCTGTAGCTCAGAGGCCTAGCTTGCTAGCAAGTCGGACTTCAGCATTAGCATTGTTGCTAAGCTAGCTAAAAACGGGATTTCAATTCTTCTCAACCACAACTCTGATGTTAGTTCACCACATCTTGTAAAGTGATAAACTAATTCATGACATAATTCATCCAATCATCTGTCTTTAACCCGGTGGTGTGCTGGTTCCTGTCACCAGCGACCAATGGGCAAGAGGCAGGCGTTGGGCTGAAAAACACTCCCTACAAGGGAGCGCGTCCATCAGTTTAGAGTATTCACTCCATGTAACAATCCAGAACACGCTAACTCCATCTAAAATGACCCAATTGTGAGATTCGAACTCGTGGCGCTTTTTTCTGAAAGGCAACATTTTATCCAACTGCTTCACTGTGATGTTCCACTGGACGGCCCACATGACCCAATGGTTTAGGGTGGAGTTATTACCAAAATAAGGTAGAGTCAAACCAACATTTAACATTGGACTTAAACTTATTGAGATGTACAACTTGAATGGCTAATCCCGCCAGAATTCATTGCTTACGGTGTCTGTTCAAGTAGCACAATGACTAAACCAGGCTAGCTTAACAACCCAATAGTCTGCGGCTGCAGCCTTGAAGTTCTGTAAAAGGCCGCTTTCACTTTCTCCTCTCTCCTTTTTAATGCACCTCCATCTGGCGCCCTGCCTATGCCCCACTTTCCCTTGGGCTCCTCGGGGAGCAGCCGGCAAAGTCACAGACTGCAGGCGCAGGCCTTTGGAATTCATAAAATTCATAGGATTTTTCACAAATGAATGAACACAATTTTCTACCAATTTCCTCATTATGCAAATATGCAAAATATCACATTTAGGCCAATTAGGCCTCCACACAGTTCCGAATTTAACCGTTTAGGCTGGTAATTGCAGAAACTATCAAATAATTACCGCTGCTAATTGCGAATATTTGTGACAGATACAACAAATTCTCTCGCAAATTACGTTTTATTCAAGAAGCCATTGACTAACCCCGCAACTTTTTTTCCCTTCTTTTTCTTTTTTAAAATGCAAAGTCTAATTTAGCTTACATAATAGAGCGAATTGAGAGCTTGTTATCAAATTTGAGCAATTCATAAGGCCGTAATGTGGAATGATGAATTAAATTGGTCCAAGATCCACTCTGTGTTTTACTGATCTATTTCACCGGCCATTCTATTCGTTGGAGAAACGTCTCCTGCTATTATTATGGCTGCCTCAAAGTCTTTCATGTGGCAATAAAAGCTGATAAATGGTGATGGGTTCTTAATGCCGGGCCTGGTGTTAACAGAGTGGACTGAGGTTTGGTTTTAGAAATATCTGTTTTTGTCTTGTTATTGCAACGAACCATTTAATAACAATCTAATAAAACATCTTGTGACAAAGCCTTTCTTTCTTCCTTTTATTTTATTTTTTTCTTCTTCCTGCTGTGGCGTAATAAACCGCTCACAGCTGCAGGTGCTGCATTCAGAGAAGGTCATCTTTGGACACGGACATTTCCCCCACCCCCACCGCCAGACGCAGGCATTTCTAACTGTCTTGTCGGTGACCCGTTAGCGGATTATGGATGTCCCCCTCGGGTGGTGATTTGTTTAATCTGTGGAAATGGTCCTGGTGCTATGTAAACAAGCCAGGGAGCGGAGTGAAGGGGACCGCCCGAGCGTGGCGAGGAGCCCCTATTTGTCAGGGACCCTTCATAAAACACGGGGATGACGGTGGAGACGTGATGTCTTCATTTTGAACACAAGACTAAAAGACGTGAATGCATTTCAGGCAGATGTAGATAAAAATAAACTCCGACAGACCGAGTCACTGAGTGGACTGGAATTGTTTTATGTGTTCAAGGTCTGATCCATCAGATATTTTTGACAGTGTGTTGTAATTTATTACATCTGTGTTCAATCCAAAGAGCATGATAGACAAGCAAAACATTAAACCTTCTGAGATAAATTTTGATGTTTTAATTTCGATTAATTCAATTTTAATTAATTGTTTTAATGCGTTAAGAATTTTAACACAATCACTTTTTTTTTTTTTTACATACAAAAAGTTCAGAGAGGAACCTTTATATTCGTGTGTTTCCGCTACAACCCGAAAACTGTCGCACGACAGAGACAAAACTCACTTCTCTTGGCCCACTGGGAGTTAATTTTTACTTCAAAGAACGATCTGATGGGACTCTGGAAAATACTATTCTTGTGTTCAAGTTATGCTAAAAGACGTTAGCCTATAAGCTAAACTATTCAAGCCTAAAATAGCATCTCAATGCTAAACATGTTGCAGCAGCACAGACGCCCCAGACTCTAATGTCAGCTTCCACAGTTCACATTTTTTTAAGAGAAGCTCTAGGAGTGATTGTTCCTGAAACTCTTGAAAGCTGAATGGGTAGGATAGCACTTTGCACCAATGTGATGGTTGCATAACCTAACAGATTAAAAACAAATATCTTTGTTATTGAGCTCCTATGTCTATTTATTCAATAATTTAGCAGCAAAAAGGGTTTTTGAATTGAGAATGCTGCTTATTTTGTCGATATAAGGTTTTCTGGTTAGATCTGGTGTCCATGTAATTTTGGGAAGGGGTTGCTGTGGTACTGTGGGATATCTGGGTACCCTTAGTGGTCTCAAACTCCAGCCTTCAGGACCCTGTCTCCTTCAACGTTTAGATGTCTCTTTGCTTCAGCACACCTGGCTTCAATATTAGCTCATTAGCAGAGCTCTGTAGAGCTTGGCTGTTCTGGAGGAGGTAATCCACCTGCTGGTGCTTTCATACCTGGCTGTAATCAATTCCTTTGCATGGTGTGACTTTTAAGAAGTTGTGAGGCAACCATTTGATGTCACCTGCTTGATTTTTTTGTGACTTCCATGCCACACTGGTTTCTTGCTTTGGATCTCCTTCAAACCTACATCATCCACCGTTGTCTTCCAGAGCGTCACTGCCATCAGCTCCCATTAGTAAATCTTCAGGATTAGAGGAACTCACTCATTTGCCCGTCCATCAAGTCACAGCCACTTACCTCCACGAATCCAACCCTCTGTCTATGTCAGGTCATAAAAACCCTCTGAGACCACAACAGTTCCCAGTGGACTCCACCGTAGCTGGTCCTAGTCACCGATCCCTTACGTGGTGTTCATGGACTGGATATTAAGTAGTCGTGTAGGATGTTGATGACGTTGATCTTGTTCTGTTGGCTTCTTCAGGTCATGACTTCCAGCACGCAATTCTCTGCTGAGTGTGAAGGGGCCAGGATGAGAAGGATGGCCAACACTTAAACTCAGAGGTAGGGTGAGGAGCTCAAAGTAGAGATGCTGCTTCTCTGCTTTGAATGCAATCAGCTGAGGTGGTTCATGAATCAGATCGGGATGAACCAGAACTCGCTGGAGGGACTGTGCATCCTGTGAACGCCTCAGAGGATGGTGCTGGAGAGAGGGAAGTTGGGGTTCCCTTCTTCAACTGTTGCTCCCACAACCTGATCTCAGATAAGCAGCAGACGATGGATGGATGAATATGTCCACAGAAGAAATACAACTAAAGCATGTTTGATGTACTTTCTCTAGTTTCTAGTACATATCTACTGTTTACACTCAAGCCTACTGTACATAATACTTGCATTACCCTGAGCTTTCCTGCTACTTTTATCTATATCATCAGGGAATCTAGGAATCCATCCAACTTGCCAAGCGTCTTACCGTCATGCAGGGTGTGAATTCATAGCGTTTGAAATGTAATAGCTGACCGAATTCTGCTTCCAAGCATTCCTCTGTGGTTGTGATGTTGCACTGATTGCGATGTTGTGCATTGTGCAGCTCAATTTAGCTGCTTCACCACAATGGGCGCTCAATGCTGCTTGTCATATTTGAGCATAGGGGTTATTGAGGAATTGTGGAGACCCCTAAAAAAAAAAAAAATCAATGTTTAGAGGTGGAAAAAGACAGGCTAGGGGCAGTCCAGAGTTTTAGGACACACATTTTTAATGAACCAGCATCATTGTTAATTTGAAGATCTCTGTAACAAGATGTCATGCAAACCAGATTAGTATCAACATTTTTTGGGAGACTCGATTCAGAAAATACTCTGAACTTGTTTCAAGTGGCTTGGTTTTTTTTCTAGCTCTGCATCTTCTTCTTACAGAAACACACAAACACGCATGCACACACACACACTCATGGTCATATGTGAAGCTGCGAGGTTGGACCCTCATGGAGAATGATTTTAGGAGTGAATAGAGATGAAGGGGGGGATATTAAGTCACTCTATATAACATCCAGGACACAATGCCGCAGTGATTGATGGGGACAAAGTGGGAACAGCAGGACAGGTGGCGGGGACGGGGGGAACCGGAGGAGGGACGGGGTGGTATGGGGCGCGGGGGGGAGGGTCCTCGGAGACAACAGGGAGGGGAGTAAATATAGGAGGGACAGAAGAAGGAGAGGAGATAAGGTGAACAGAGAGAAAACAGATTTCCAAAGAGACCAGGGAGAGTTTGGAGTCTATTTGTATGAGTAATCAGCCGCCGATCCACCACCTAACACACACGTATATTCACCCCCGACACACTCACACACACACACACTCACCGCTCTGTCTCTCCCTGTCAGCCGTGTTTACCCACTGATTTTCTCAACAAGACAGCCATTGACACTGGATGGATGGGGCTAATCCGACACAGAGAGGAACAGCTCTGCCGGGGTTACAGATCTGAGATGGAGCGCCCCACACACACACATGCACGCCCACACACTCCTCCTCACCTAATCTTCCGGCAAATATTTATCACTATCAATTTGGCCTGACTCCGTGACATTAAAATACCACATATAGATAACCTCTTGCTGGAGAATCGATCGCCAACTCCTGCTGGCCCCCGCCGGCTCGTCCGGTCCCTGTCGCGCCGCGCCGCCCCACCAGAGGATCAGATTGAGAAGGTCAGCGTAGTGGCACATCACACCTGGTACCGAGCAGGTCATCTGTGCAGCTGCAGTGCCCAGGGAGGCGTTTTTGCATTTTAATAGGGTTTTTTTTTTTTTTTTTTTTTTACCAGACAGAATCCCAAAGAGAACCGCTGGGTTGCCTGAAACAGTGGGCAAAGACGCTTCTTTCCAACCGAGTGAGAAACTCAATCTCAGTTACTTTATTTATTATGCATTGCAAGAGTATACACATATGAGATTTTCTAGAAATAATAAGTAAATTTCTGACTTTGAAAAGTTGCAGATTTGCTTGAAACGACTCAGAATGTTTTAGATTGATCTCAGAAATTTTCTGGAAAAAAAAAACAAAGACATTTTCTGAGTGTGAAAAATCAAAAAATTGCTTGAAAATCCTCAGATATTTTGAGATTAATCTAAGAATATTTCTAGAAAGAACAAAGAAATTTAACAAATGTTTCAAAAGTTGAGAATTTTTGACTTTTACAAACTTTTAACGTTTTGTCATTTTATACCAACAGAACAATATGAGCATTTGTAAAATGTAATGCAAGCACAAGTCAATTTAACAAACTTGTTTGCAAACAAATTTCTGAAAAGTGCGGTGTACAGTTGTGCATAGCACTCGTTACTTCAAACTTTCTTAAGAACATTTTTGTTCTAAAATAAACTTCCAAAATAAATGCAACAGGTAGGCCTGTCACAATAACAAATTTTGCTGGACGATAAATTGTCACAGAAGTTATATTGTTGTTTGGAAATCATATTCATGAAATATAATGGTAATGGCATTGTAATGCAAGAACCCATTCTCAAAGATCAATAAACTTTAAATCCTAATGAGTTTAAAGTTTAACACTGGAAGACATTTTAAATATTCAAAACAAACAAAATAACAAATAAAACGAATTATGAAGTCTCTGTCCACAAAATGGTCAAGTGGTAGTAGAGAATAAACACCAGAGATTACTTTTATCCTCCAGTTTTTGATTGAAAGAGAGAAAAGAGAAGCAATAAATCATAAAAATGAAAACTACTGAGCTTATTTTAATTGATCATGTGATTAATTGATTTATTGCATATTGCGACAGGGCCAGAACAAGGTATGACCACAAGGCACATATTCTGTGTGAGAAACAAAACTCTTTTTGGGGGTGCCCCCTGCTGTCCTGGGGGTCTTAACATATGACCTATCTTGTGCTAGCTCTGAGTGGTATACTTAGAAAACAAGACCTTCAGTGTTCATTACCAAACAGGGAGAAGGTCGACATTTAAAAAAGCCAATCAAAACCTAATAAAGCAGGAAAACATATTTGCAGTTCGGTTAAATTGCACTAAAGGGGAGCAATGTGAGTTGAGAGTTTTCTTTCTGGTCATCATCGCAGCCATAGAAGTTATTTCCTCCAACTCCATTATAATTCAGTGGGAATCACATAAAGCTTCGAAGAGGAGTAGGCTGGGTGGAGGGTTGCTACAGCTGCTGTGTGTGTGTGGGGGGTGTGTGTGTGTGTGTGCTCTCTTCTTCTTCTCCCTCTCTACCAAACAGTCAGGCCTGCACCATGAGAGCACCAGCTGATTTCTCTGGCCTCCTGCCTCCTCTTCCTCTCCCCGCTAATTGACCAGAGGCGTTCATGCACACATTTCTCACTAATTTCACATTTGCTATTCCAGCAGTGGTCGGGGCACGTCTCGAGGAATACATCTCTTCCCTTCTCTGCTACAGAGTCCATCCAACACCCCCATCCCACACACACACACACACCCCCACACACAAACCCTCATTCAAACCCACCTGAAAGGCCCCCTGTCAGAAATGAGCTGTTTTCGTTTGATAATCAAATCTCTTCTATTCCGCCTTGTTCTCCGGTGCGCGTGCAAAAAAAGAGAAAAAAAAAGTCATTTATGGGGGGTTGCCAGAATAAATTGACACGTATAGGACAAGGCGCGGGAACACGCAGCGTATAGCTCTAACACCAAGCGATAGAAAACTCCAAAGTCATCCAGTTTTCTCTCTAATCATTACAATTAGTGGGGAATTATCGCTGGACTCTGACAGACGTTCCTTGTAACTCTCTTTTATTTCCAGCGCGCGCTAATCAGCGGCCCTCATTTCAAACGCTGATTAAACTGCAAATTACCCAGCAGCGGCCCCGTCCGCGCCGACCAGCGCCGCGCTCAATATCAATTAGGCCGAGCAGCCCGTCTGCAGTCTCCCGGCGCTTCCAAGTGCTTGATAGTGCCACTTATTAGTTTGGAAAACTCGGAAAATACCAATAATCAACGGCCATGGAGCTGCAGGGAACGAGCCCTGGGCTCCCCCCACCCACCACCACCACCGCTCAGATCCAATCACGCAATAGCCTGGACTGAATTAGTGCTCTTGAGCAGAGAAAGTCAGCATTATACCTTCTGTTTGTTTGCGGTTTATATCAGCTTGCATGCTTTTCTAATCGTCATCACATTTCAAATGAGGAGTAGTGTGCAAAAACTGTCGATGTTTAGTACAAATTGACAGCTGTTCATGTCGTCTTCGATTGACTGGAAAATCATATGCATTACTTTTGCTTTCAGGTTTTAAAGAACAGGAAAAAACAGCCTTAAAAAAAGTCCATATATTATAAATACTTTTTTTTTTATGTACAGTCATAAAAAAATTAGGATACCCCATGAAATATTTATTTTCATATTGACTCTATATAGTTTAATCTCATTTGTACGTCATTCAAATAAACAGATTTAGTTGCACTAAGACAAGATTTGTCTAAATGCAAGACAAATCTTAGTGCAAGTTTTTTTTAAAGTTTTTTACCTAAAAACTTTTTTAACCTAAAAAAAGGTTTAAAAAAAGATTACTTTTTTTCTTTTTAGCCAACGTTTCACTGAGAAGTAGCTCCTATAATTAGTTTAGCAGATGCAGTTCTACCAGGTGTTTGCTAATTGCTGCTGGCTAGTCTGAAGGAGCCGAGTGTGGAGTTACCGGGGAGGGCTGCTCTGTAAGGCAGAAGTTCGGAAATTGCAGGTCAGAGGAGGAGCTTCGTCCTTGAAGGCGGAGCTAGGTCCACTCAGACGTTTTGCACAACTGAATGGTTGCCACTGGACATCAAAGGATTTCTCAAATATGCATGAAAGAATCAAGGCAACACTCTAGGTGTGTCTGTGATGAGGAAATAACATCATAACATGATGTAAAGCTCAAAAAAGTTTATTTTACGTAATACTGCCCTTTACAATGCTGAGTGACGATTTTTTTTCCACACAATTGTTTTAAATCTCCTTCTGATCTATTAATCTTCACCAACAGTTCCTCTGCTTTTATCCAATAAACTTGATAGCAATTAAATGCCTTTACATTCACTGTATTTCCTCCTTCACAATGGATTCCTTTGCCCAAGCATCAGACAAAAGCAGTGTCTGATGCTTTTCATCATCAGACACAACAAAGATTAGAACATTGTCGAAAGCCTATTAGTAATTTGTGGAACGAATAAAGATATGCTCTATTAAGAGCTTTTTAATGTGTATTAATTCTGATTTACATATTGTTTTCTCATAGAAGTTCAGCTTGTACTGAATTCATCACTTTCAGCTTCAGTGAACACTTTTGATATTAGCATGAGGTTTTAGACACCTGCTCAATAATAAAATTAATAATAATAAAAAAGAGCTGTTTAAGTACATAAACCTTTATCGTTATTAGCACATGGCAAAAATCTAAACTGCATAGAATACAATACATATTTTTGACATAAGTTGCCTTGGATAATGCTATGAAATTGATTCTTTTCTCTGTGATCACACAAATCAATACGAGACGCAGACAAATTCAAATGATATTGAATGTGCTGTCGCTGTAAAACAGCTTCGTAAAGGCATGTCAATTGTTTAGCTTAGGTGGCACACTGTGTAAATAAATACCTTTCTTTATTTGGTCTATAGCCTTTTATTTGACACATTTCAGTGTGGAGTGTTTAATTCTTGTTCAAAGTAAACGCAAAGGCAGATATGAAAACGGTGCGCTGTAAATGAACAGGACATTTAAAGATTTTACTTTGAAAAACGTGTCGGATGAAAGGCAATTTCTGTTTGGGTTCCCAGTGGGACACTCAGGATCTCATTTTGTGCTTTAGATCTGATTTATCAAACTTCTTTTTTACGAACTTAAGTACTTATTGTATGGATTGTATGAAAGTGGTCAAGTGTTCACTGAAATTTCACAGATGTATGTTGGGATAAGTACAGCTCCCAGACAGTACTGGAAACATTCAGGGACATGTTTCCAGTCACATGTTCCCTGAAACTTTCCATACAGTCGACCAAAATACAGGAGTGCAACATTGTAAAATCAATAGAAGATGACTTTTTGTATAAATAAAAATTTGAAAAAGTGTGGTGTGGATTTGACACCTTTTAGAAACAATCTTGTTTTGCCTTAGAATTTCCTCTACCATCGTGACGCACACATTTTTTAAAACAAGTTTTTATGCGAAACAGATCAAGCTCATTTCGATTTAATCTGTGAACATGAAATAATAATCTTAAAGTCTTGCCACTGATTTTAACTCTTTAACTCTTTCTTAAATTATTTTGCTGGCACTGTTGCAGTGGTAAAGTCTTAAAAAACAGAGATAATATAATATAAAATATAATATAATAATTTACAAAGCTTCTATAAGTTTTAAATCATTGATAGATCCATTTGAAATCAAGTGAGGTACAGACCAGCTCACTCAGATAGGGCTCCCACTGGACTGCCACTCAGATCTGAAAATTCAATAACAATCTACTCCGCGGATCGACTTCTCTGTGAGCAGCTTGTCATCCCTGAAGTCCATCTGCTTTCCTCCTGCAGTTAGCTCGAGGGATCACACGGAAACAGATTTCATTCATCCTCTACGGTCATGGCGGAGCCAAGAATACGGCAGATCAAAATTAAAACGGGCATCGTGAAGAGGTATTTTGTTTGCTACACTTAAATAAGATTTAGTTGGCGAAGGCGGAGGTTTCATAAAAGCAACCCCGAGGCTAATGCTGGTTAGCTAACCGGCTAAGTCATACAGGAACTTCTCGCCGTGCACGGTGAAATATTTGCCGCGTGCGCTCTTAGTATATCCCGATGACGAATCGCTGCTAGACCGCAACAGCTAGCTTAGCATGGGGGTATCTTTAGTTAACTACTGTTGGAGTATAATTTGTGGCACCAAGAAGTGTCTTATCACCTCTCTTTAGCCGTACAGAGTGACAATGAAGGAGAGACGTCGACTGTAAACAGTGAACTGGTAAAATGTGTGTAGAACCTCGAGGCGCCAAAGCTAGAGGTAAGCTAACCTGCTAGCATATGGCTAATACAGGGTTGTCTCTGTGATGCACTGCCTTACCGCTATGTGTTTCAATTTTGCCTGTGCTAATGAAAAATAAGTTGCACTCAGTTGTTGATAATGTATTTTTAACCAATGGTAATAATAATGAAAACTACAAACTGACGGAAAATAGAACCAAAAGGCGTCATCTGGGTCAACACAGATGTATTCTGTTAGAGGTTCAGTCTTGCATTGAGGTCAAAGGTCCACAGTTAAGTAAAAGAAAAAATGAATCCATATTTGATCAAATTTGAAACACATACTTACAATTCTTTGTCAAATATACTTTTATATGTTCCACAAATAAGTTTTACATTCTACATATACAGTATGGCTTACTATTTAACTATTTATCTTGTTTATGTACCATATCATGAGTTTTATCTCAGACTTTCCCTTCAAAGTTCATGCTTAGGACTGGCATGTTAGGGCTCCTCAATTCCAGTCCTCAGGACCCCCCTGCTCTGCATGTTTTAGATGTGCCTCTATTCTAGAACAGCTGATTCAAATGATTGCATGACCATCAAGTCCTGCAGAAGCCTGTTTATAACCCAAATAACCTAATACATGCAGGGGTGGGGGGGGGGGTGAAGACCGGAAATTGTTATTGTCTATCACAATAATTTCCGGTATAATTTATTGTCCAGTAGAATTTGTTTTAGTGTTATCGCTTAATGCATTTTGGAATAAATAAAAAATAAATAAAATTGGACATGCTTAGTGTCAGAGGAGGAAACAATAACCAATATTCCTAATTTCAGAAAAAAACCATTTGCGTTCTTAGGCAAACATTAAAATATGTAACCAAATGTACCAGTGTTTTTAAAAAAAAAAAAGCTAACAAAAAGATGTTAGTTTCATGAGAAAACAATAATAACAATAATAGTGTATTGGTATTTTTGATGAGCTAAGTGTATTTCTTTTGATAGGCAGACCTCTAATTCCCCACTGTTGATTGGATTTGTGCAGCATGCTACTGATTGTTTCTGACGTGGATTAGATTACCAGCAGGGTCCTGCAGACTTGCGTAATAATGATTTTCCTCGTAGGATGTTGTGGGTGGGTGGGGGGCAGAAATGCCACACGTTGTCCAGCAGCAGCCATTGGAGGTGAAGCAGCAGTGCAGTCTCACTGAGCGGTCTCTGTCCCTTCCTACTGTATCAAGCTTTGACATTCTCTCAGCACCAGACAGAAGATATTAAATCTCAAATCGCTCCGGACCAAAAGCGTCTCTGAGACATGACCCTTTAATCAGACCACTGGGTTTAAGCACACACAGTTATTTGTCTCTGCTCTCTCCTCTTTCCGTCTTCGGTGCCTCCGCCCTCTTCGTTCGTTCAGGCTCCTGCCTTGCTCTTTTAGCCGGGCCCCACTTCCTGCGCCGTTTTCCCCCCCCTCACATTCCAGTCAGCGTCTCCCTGGCCCTGGCGAGGCGGATGCCCTTAATAAAATGACAACAGTAATTTGCCTTTGTCATTCCGGTCGCAGCAGAGACTACACCACAGCTCAAAAATACAGTGCCAGAGAAGGCGGTTGAATGTGTGTGTCGGTCGGCTTTAATTCCCTTTTCTTTTCTTTTTTTCTTCTTTTTTTTCCTATTTTCCAGAGAGCTGCCTTTTCCATTAAGCCCGTGGTGGCAGGTCTATTTAAAACCAGCCACGACCCCACCCCTCATTCACACTGCGCTCCCAAGTCTGTGAGAAATAAGAAATTAACATCCGGTCTGGAAGGTGGAGGAGGAATGGACGTTTTGTTATTAGACTGTCCTTCAGTTTTATTTAAATTATCCCAGCCTCCCTTCCTCCATCTTTTCCTCCTCCGCGCGCCACCTTCTCCTCTCCGAGCAGACGACATCACTCACCGCGCGTCAAGACGGCGAGGGCGGAAGACAGGAGGCGCCGTTACATATGGTGCCTGTTTAAAAGCTTCTTGATGGAAGCGCGTTACGATAAGGGGTAATTGATGTAAAATATGACAGAGTGCTGTTGGCTTCCTTGGTTAGGCGAGGAGCGGCGCAACACGGAGGCGAGGCTCCCCAGTAATGTGACTGACTAATGAAGGATTACTCACTTACACTCAGCTGATGTTATGAAAAATGAAATTTGTGTTGTCACTCCGACGAGAGGCCGCAGCCGGAAAAAGACAATTAGATGGAAATCATTACCAATAGCGATATTTTCAAACTCTATTATGCCAATCAGGCTCTGAATCTGTTTAATAGATTTAGTTCCATTTGGCCCGTAATTGATAAATAATCAAAATTTATCAATGTACTCAAGCCTGTTTTCACTACCAATCAATGAGAGGAGGCCCATTTACCAGCTGACCTGGTCCAAATTAGGGATTGAATTGATGATCAATTAATCACTAAAAAGGAGTAGTAGTGTGGGAGTGAGTGGGTGAGAGATGGTAAAGGTGAATTAGTTCAGATGTGAACTGGATGGTACAGTGCAGTCAACTATGGTTGATGCAGGAAAAAACAGATAAAAGATTGACATTTTTCATTTAAAATGAAAATATTTTCCTTAAAGTTGGAATTTGATTTAAATAAACGGAAACAGGAAATGAAAGGTAAGTACAGGTGGTGTTGTCGATGCTGTCTTTATTGATTTTCTGAAAGCTTTCAACACTAAACTATCAGATGCTAACTAAGTTGAGTTTTTCTCAATTATGGGGTACCACAGGGGTCGTTGTTGGGACCACTGCTTTTTATTTTATTCATTAATGAATAAGAATATGGTCCATCAAAAGTAGAAATGGTGCAAGAATTTTGTCATTTGTAGGCCATTTTAGTCTTGGTCGTCTCAAACAGGTGAAACAGATTGTGAAAATGAGTTATTTTGTTGAACTTTTAATTTATTAGAAATAATTTAACTTTTGATGCCACCATTACCCCTCATATGACACATTCTACGTCAAGATGACAAAACAATTTCAAAACCAATTGAAATGGTTTATAAACGAGCATTGAAGAGCCTTATCTGACAGTGATGGATGTATTGCTCCATCACTGTCAGACACGTCAAAATAAAAAATGACTGAGTTGGGTCAATAATGTTAAGATATCATTGTTCTGTCTTGGTTTATGACCCATTTCATGGCTGCACTACACCAATATTACAACAATTTTAGGCTTAATTTTTAAAGTTTTTTTAAACTGTTGAATCAAATCTTAATGAAAAAAACACACCTTGCAATAAGATATGGGGTGGATGATATGAACTTGAAGTTTTATTGTGATATTTTGATACTATTGTAATGACAAATGTGATGATAAGAACTATTTATTACTACTTTTTAAAGTAACTGTATGACTGTGCCTGCCTGGCAGACCAATCATAGCAACACTGCTCTTGAATAACATGCCCATTTATAATATGCATGTTTAAGACACCAGTCACATAGAGAAGTGTAATTTGTATCACTAAATTGCACACAGTAGCTACTTTTAATCATGTTTCCAAGTTGGATATTTATCGATATTCTCTTTAAACAACAGTGGAGAAAAATTTTAAAATGAACAATTCTGATTGTTTTGGTGGTGTTTAAGCATCAATAAATCAGAATCTTCATTTATTACGATGAACAATACAACAAATGCCCACCTCTACTCTCATTGACAAAACAGTGGAGGAAATAGTAAAACTAACAATCCCAACAATATGACAGTTTTGGGCGGGTTTAAAACCCATTAATTTGAATTTATTGTGACACCAATAAATCAGAATGGTTATCACCATATAATATGCATGTAACTTACTGCAATAAACAATACGATAAATGCCCACCCCTTATCCAAACTCAAATATTTATTATTAAGTCAAAGGGTTAAGTTAGCAGGTCTTTCGGCAGCAGAGAGGAGTTTGTTACTGTGGTGTGTACCTTGGCATCCTGAGGGAGATGATCCTACTGTGTCCCCTCAGTCAGTGGAAGTGCATGAAGATTAATGGCCCAGTCTGTATAAAGTGACCATCACAGCCTGCCTTTCATGGTCCAGTCTATCCGGTGTCTCGAGTGTTTGATGTTTGCGGGAACAACACAGTGTCTTTGCCTTAAGCCATGTCTTTTTCTTTTCTTTTCTTTTCCTCTGCTCTTGTCTGTCTCCAGGCTGGCCAAAGAAGAGCTTTCATACATAAACGAAGCAAAGGAGCAAGAGGAGAAAGTGGAACGCCTGAAAGCAGAGGGAGGGGATGAATTCCTTATCAAGAAACAGGTGTTCAACTTTTACTGGTTCTCTGGTTTTAACGCTTCACATCTCTTGGTTAATTATTTGAGTATGTAATGAGATCAGTCCACAAGTTGGGTCATTGGAGTTTTTCCAAAACTATCCAGACATGATTATATCATGTTGGGTTATTGCAGTGTAATAATTGCTGACTCATGTTTGTAATTGAGCGGTTTACAGGCCCATATAATCTCATGCTGTGTTTTCAACGTAACACGATATAAGGGTTTCATATTAGTTGATTTCAATCATTTTTACAGGCGGACTAAATAAAAAATTGTAATTGTTAATTGCACACAATTGTCTTTTCCAGTGTCCAATCTGATTGCTTTTTGAAGGACAAATAAACCCCCACTGGGCAAAGAGAAGCGGCTCCGTCGTCCAATGTTGTTTACAGATGAAACTTGTGCGTCATATTTATGAGCGTACCTGAAACACAATGCAAAGATTTTTGGTCTGGACTTTTGCATGTAAAAGATGTGACTATGTTAAAATGTTTAACACATTAAAATGTATGTAATTAATTGAAATTAACTTGCTAAAGTTCCGACCCTAATAGTTATTGATTAGGGTTTTTTTGTCTTAAATATCTGAAATACTGACTAACTGGTGGTGAGACCTTTCCTGTTTTTTCCAATTTTCACTCCACACCGTAGTTTTTTTTATTTTTAGACAGTTACGAGGCACGGTGGCGAACCTGAAACTGTTGCTGTGTCAGTTACGCAACAGGTTGTTGCTAGGCAACCAAAGACTGAATGAGTTAGTTAGTTGATGCCAGCAGCCTTGCTTTGCTCGCTGTGAGAAGGCAAAAGCCTTTCCTCTGCCTACATCCCCAACAATGCTGTGCGGTTCTGAATCGGAGTTCAGTGAAATTCTAGAATATTTGATCAGACTTATTACTGATATTGATGATGTGCTTACAGCTATTATGTATTGCTGTTGATTTATTTCCTTTGTTGCCACATTTAGTGACTTTTCAGGCAAAAAAATCACTGATCAGCAGATCAGGCTTTTTAAATATCAGTGATCGGCCTGAAAACTGCAATCATACCACTGATTTAATAGAAATTTATATTGTTATTGCAATGTTATAATCAGTCATTATAAAATCTTATTTGTGAGAAAAGTAAGATTTTATGTGTGATTTACCCGTTTTCATTATTTAATTGTTTTAAAACGATGTAAAGAATCTGTTCAACGTGGGACCTACAGTGGTTCAGAAACAAAAGCTGAGCTTGTATCAAAGATTCTGTTTGTATTGGGTTTGTTGACTCGGTGGCAGTTTTGAGCGACGGGTTTAGTCGGTGTTAAACGGGTGGATTGGGAGGCCAGATGGATTATTGAAGATGAGAGGTTTGTGAGGCGGGATGGCTTAGAGGTTTGTGTTTTAATGGAATCAATATGCTTTAAGTGTCGTCTTCATCCCGTCCTGATGGGATCATTCCACCGCACCGGGGAGGGCACCGTGACTTTCCTCTCGTTCCAGCGTCGCCCCACTCGCCTGCCTCACCCTGTCGCACCTAGATGACTCGTCCGGCTTGTTTTTGACTTTTCGGCGCCGCAGCGGGGTTGGCGAGGAAGTTTCTGTCAAGAAGAAGTGTGTCTGATGGCCTTTTCTACTGTTTATAGGATGGGGCTCCACGTTAGCACTCAACTCAACAGATTCCCCTCCATGTTTCAAAAGCCCGGCCAATCAGTGCCTGTACCTAGCTGTTCAGATCAATGACCGAGACATTGGAGGGAAAGTTTCACAATAGAAATTCTTGTATTGAATTGACAGTTTGAGCAGATCTAAGGGTCTTATAACCAGAGATGGAAGTGACTGATGTGATCCCTGTGTGTGTGTGTGTGTGTGTGTGCGTGTGTGTGAGCGCAGATGGAGGTGCTGCAGGAGTCCAGAATGATGGTGCCAGACTGCCGCCGCCGCCTCACTGTAGCCCACGCAGACCTGCTTCAGTTACTAGTGAGTAGCATTCAACTTCTGTGTGCCACAAATCTGGAACAAACTGCCAGAAAGCTGCAAAACAGCCAAAACAGAGATCCTTTAAATCAGGACTAAAAACCCAGCTGTTTAGAGTTACTTTAGAACCAAAACAAAATGAAACACTGACCAACTTTGAAACAGTAGAAACTCTTATGATGCCACAATGAGTTTAAAAACATGAATTGTATGAAAATATTACTGATTATTTCGCCAGAATCTGCATTTCAAGGTAGAATAAAGATTCATTAGCAGTCCAGTCCACAGAGATTACTTACTCTTGAGAAGGACTGGTCAAACGAGGGTTTTGTTGAGATTTCATTTGTAGGCAGTGTCTTACCGCTGTGAAAAAGCAACTCAATACTTCAAACCAATAGCATTTTTGCGCTGCAACTCAAAAGTTTTCCAACACTTCATACCAAGCAAGTGGTGATAGAAATGCACCAAGTAGTTCTTTGCTGATTCTTTCTTCTTCTTCAAAAAAGAAAACAGTAGAAGCAAAGAGAAATGAGATCAAATTTGAAGGTAAACAAAACTCAAAGTTTTATCATGCTTGTTATTTTTAGTTTACTTTGCATATGTGCAAACTATAGCATGTATGTCATGCTGTAGTTTTAATCTGTTAATACGGCCAGAGAGACTATAAGAAGAGTTCTAGATCAAAGAAATGTATTTTCAAAAGTTATTGTGCAACGTATAAGTACAAACTTACTAAGTACTCGGTATGGGTAAGTACCTAAACTCAACTATTCTGAATTGTACTCGGTCTGTGAAAAAAGTGGTATCTGGAAATTTAAACAAACTTAAAGGTAATTGATGAGGATTTAATTTTTTTTATCCATCTTTTTATTAGTTTTAGTGTTTTTATATATATATATACATTATATATATACATACAGGGGTTGGACAATGAAACTGAAACACCTGGTTTTTGGTGTAGGGCCTCCTTTTGCGGCCAATACAGCGTCAATTCGTCTTGGGAATGACAT